>CAKKXW010000026.1:0-246890 GCA_920937365.1 Sphaerophoria rueppellii | reverse complement strand
GTGACTAGATCTTCATCCCATTGATCGTTCAATATCCACTGTATGTACTGATGAGTTTTTGCAGGGTCGGGACCCACATTTAATTATTTTTCTCTCTAAGGCATCCCAAAGATTTTTCATCCATCATCCATACCTTGTAGGTATTACGAAACCTGAATTTAATTGTTGAAGAGAAACCGTAAGCCAGAAGATGATGATCACTGTGGCGTATACGTAACCAAAATAAGACAAATAATGATGAATGTATACATAAAAATTAAGGGTTAGCGTGTTACCAGAACAGCGAACTCAAATTTCATGTAAATGAATTTGAATGTGTTAGTGAGCTCTACACTTCACCGATTCCTTCTTCTCATCTCAGACGAAAATTTGCAAGAACCAAAGAACCACCATCACGATCACGCACATGAAGGAGAAAAAAAAGGCAATATACGCAGGCGAAGTCTAGGTAGAAAAGGAGCAAATTCATAAACATACCTACATGCAATAAGTGAAGAAAAGAATATGTGCACATTATTTCTTCTTTTTTTCTTTGAGATAGGAATATAAGCTGAAAAAGTACATGTAAGGAGGTACAAGGAAGGGGATACATCATATATATTGTTGTTGCACCACGCGACATCGGACGGCGGCGGCAGAGACGCGAGGTGATGAACGGTTAGGATTTTATTTCTTTTTGTGTGTATCCAGTTGAAAAAATATAAAAAAGATGAAACTTTATGAGAAGATCATTTATTTGTTTCCGTGTAAATAAATTAATTTTTGGAGAGGCAGGATAACTATGTATTTTTTATGAATGGAAATTTATTGGGTGATGATTGCGTTTGTAACAGCGTACTTTTTTTTAGAAATATGAACGTGTGTTCAAATAGTCATCAACCTATTATTGAAATGTTTGACCTTACGCAACAAAACGATGTAAGAAAATAAATTGAGTTCTCCAATTTATTTAGAATTAGGTACACAAAATTTTTGATCTATTTTGGACAAATTCTTAAAACATGAAACTTTTTGAAAATGTTTTTTCTTACATTATTTATATATTAATCTATTTATTTATTTAAATCTACAAGCAATTTAAAGCTAACAGTTTATGACTTAAATTAATTAATAATGACTGACTATTGTTTATATAAAATAATATATACAATAATTAAATGTCAAACTTTACTGAAATTATTAAAGCTCTAGAAACCTTAGTTTGTTCTATGAAAATGTTCGAAGAGCAAACAAATTCCTCACAAGCATCACGTCATCAATGGTTCGTACCATCAGCGGAAACAACAGCAATTTCTTCATCAGCATCCAATATCATCAATTTCGCCGAAATGATCAACAGGAACGAAAACAAGCTCAGTACCCTTAGCATCAGCTTTGACTTCGCAACATTTTTCGGTGGTAGCAGAATGTCATGGGTTTGATTCCTACCCTGTCCTTGTTTTTATTTCATCTTTCACGGGCACTTCCACTTGCAATGAACTGACAAAACTTCCAAGAGTATCAATCTGTCATGAAAAAGTTCTTCTCAACTTTGCAGTTCGGAATCGGCGTTATATTCTTCTTCTTATATATTCCACACATTTCTTAGAATCTTGGGGTCACACAGCTATAAGAGGATATGACTTTCATAATATGAAAGTATTTTCTTCCGTATTTTTGTTTGCCAAAATTCGTCATATCTATCAATTTTGAGCCACAGAAGGCAGGAAGTTCATACGCCAAAGAAACAAGTTTGTCGGCCAGTAATGTTGTCTCTGAATTTATTAATAATAGTCGTGGATTTTCTTTAGTCTCCACATATCCTCTTCTTTTTGTAGGTAGGATATTTTTTCTTCAGCCTCACAGCTTCGTCTATTGTCAGGCTTTTTGCAGATGACTGACACATCACTGCACATAAGCTGGTGTTTCCAACCATACCATCTGGTGTTGCGCCAATAAAATGCATTTCTTTGTTTATTATAAATCCGCATTTTTCAACAATTATGCCTACTTCTTCTTGAAGTTTTTCTATGGCCTTTGCTGCATACGCTTTACCCCATTCTAAGCTGAAGAAGCGAATATTCCATAAAGGGAATAACTAGCAACGCTTCTAACTTTACAAATTTTCCCGAAGTTTGACGCTGTAACCATTGACTTTCTGATTTCAAGCCATCTTGAGCAGTTTGCTTGATCTCTTGTATTTATTTCTGTCAGTAGAGGGGGGGGGAGGGAGGGGTAGGGGGGGGGGAGGAAGGGGGAGGGGGGGGGAGAGGGAGGAGGTAGGAAAGGGGGAAGAGGGGGGGGGGGGGTAGGGTAGGGGGGGGGAGTAGAAGGAAGGGGGGTAGGAGGGGAGGAAGGGAAGGAGATGGGAGGGGTAAAAAGGGAGGAGAGGGGGGGGGGGGGGAATAGGGAAGTAGAGGAGAGGGAGGGGGGGGGGGGGGAAGGGAAGGGAGAGGGGGAGGGGGTAGAATGAGGAAGCGAGGTGGAGGATGGGGAGGTAGGAGAGGATAGAGGGGGAGTAGGATGTTATGGGTGGAGGTGGTGGGAGTAGGGGGGATAAGTATGGGGAGGTGAGGGGAGGATTGAAGATGTTTTAGATGAGGAGGGGAGAGTAGAGTTAGGGTAGATAAAAGGGAGGGGGGGAATAATAGGGGTGGGAGAAGAGGATAGAGTGGAGGATGGGAGAGGAGGAATGATGTTGAGAGGGAGGTGGGTAGAATGTGGGAGATGGGTGTGAGGGAGAAGGGTGTGAAGTATAGGGGAAAGGGGCAAGGATAGAGGGATGAATTTGTGGAGGGGGTAGTGGGGAGAAGAGGGTGGTAGGGAGATGGGTGAGAGTGTGGTAGTGAGTGGTGAAGTGTGATGGGTGGGGGAGGGAGGGGGTAATTGTGGGTTTGATGTTGGGTGATTGTGTGATGAGTTTGTATGAGAAAGGGGGTGGGGAGGTTGGTGACTAATTGGGGTGAGTGTGGAGGTGGATTGTTAGGGGTGGAATAGGGGGTGTAGTGGTGGGGATGATTGTATGGATGTGAGGGGGTATTTAGGGGAGTGTGTAGTGGTTAGTTTTAATTTTGTATTGTGTATGGTGTGTGGGTTGCTTTGGTTGTGTGTGGGTTTGGGTTGTATGTTGGTGGATGATGATTATTGTGTGTGTTGGTTGGGGTGTGTGTGTGTTGGTTGTTGTGTGGGATTGATTGGGTGGTCTGGTGGTGTGTTTGATTGTGGGTGTTGTTGTTTGTTGTTGGTGTTGTGTGGTGTTTTGTTGGTGTTATGTGTTTTATGGTGGTTGGTGTTGTTGGTTGTTTGGTGTGGGTAATGGTTTTGGTGTTTGGTTGTGTTAGTGGTGTGTGTTGGGTGTTGTTTTTGTTTGGTTGTTGTTGTTTGTTTTTTTTGTGTTTTGTTTTTGTTGTTTTTTTGTTTTGTTGGAGTTTTTTTGTTTTTTTGGTGTGTTTGTTGTGTGTTTGTTGTTTGTTTTTGTTTGGTTTGTTTTGTTGTTGTGTTTTGTTTGTTTAGGTGTTTGTTTTTGGTTTTTGTGTTGTGTGGTTTTTTGTTTTGTGGTTTGTTTGTTTTGTTGTTTTGTTGTTTGTGGTGTTTTTTTTGTGTTTTGTTTTGTTTTTTTGTGTTTTTTTGTGTTTTGTGTTTTTTGGTTGTTTGTTTGTAGTGTGTTGTAGGTGTTGGTGTTTGGGTTTTTGTGTGGGGTTGTTGGTTGTGTTGTTGGTGTTTTTGGTGTTTTGTGGTGTTGTTTGTGTGTTGGTGGTGGTGGTGGTTGGTTGTGTTTTTTTGTTTTGGTTGAGTGTGGGTTTTGTTTTGTTTTGTTGTTGGTTGGTGTGTCTTGGTTGTGTTGATGGTAGATGGGTGTGTGTTAGGGTTATGTGGATGTGGTAAGGGGGTTCTAAGGGAGATTGAGAGAATGTGAGGGTAAAGTTGAGGGTAGAGATGAGTATTGGTAGTAGGTGAGTGATTTAGGGGTTATTTGAAGTATGGAAATGTAGAGGGATAATTGGGGGTTTGAGATGTGTGTGATGTTGGTTCTAGGTTGTATGGATTGGGGATGGGTGGTTGGTTTGGAGGTTGATAGTGTGAGGAGAGGAGGAAGAAAAGAAGAATGGTGATGAGTGGTGAGGGGGGTGAGAGATGGGAGGAAGGAGATGTACATTGTGATATGATTGTGAATTTATGGATGTGTTAGTTTAAGAGGAGGTGAGTGGATGGAGAATTGTGAAGGAGATAGGTGTTAGGGGGTATATGGAATAGAGGAGGGGGTTGTAGGATTGTGGAGGTGGAGAGGAAGGTGAAGGTGTGTTGTGTTGTTTGTTTTTGTTGGGTAGGTGGGGGGTTTAATGGTTATTGTTAATAAGATATGAGAAGTGAAGATGGGTGGGAGAAGTTGTGAATATATAAAATGTGGTGAGGGTGTGGTATGTGGGGAGAGAAAGGTAAATATGAGGGGAGGTAGGAGGAAGAGGAAAGGAGAGGATTAGGGGAGGAAGAGGTGAGGGGGGTAAGTGGAGGGAGAAGGGGTGGAAGGTAAGATTAGAAGGAATAGGAGGGTTGGATTATGAAGGATTAAGGAGGGGGAGAGGAGAGGAGGAGATAAGGGGTAGATATAGAAGAAAGGATATGAGAGAGAGAGAGGGAGGGAGAGAGAGGGTAGGGATGGAGGTGAGATGTATGGGGAGGTTAGGGTGGGGGAAAAGGGAGGTGAGATTGAATTGGGGGATTAGGTAAAGGGAAAAATAGTGGGGAGGGAGGGAATTAGGGTAGTGGAAGGGAGAGAGAGGGAGGGAAGGAGGTGAAGAAGTGGGTAGTGGAGGAGGGGAGGAGGGGAGGGTGGGGAGGGAGGGGTGGAGAGATGGGGGGAGGGGAGGAGGGAGAGAGAGGAGAGGGAGGTAGGAGAGGGAGAGTAGAGGAAGAGGAGGAAGGGGGGAGGGAATGGGAGAGAGAGGGTGGGAGGGGGAGGGAAGAGTAGAGAGGTGAGGGAGGGAGAGAGGGGAAGGGGAGGGGGGGAGGAGGAAGGGTGAGGAGAGGAGGAGGGAGGGG
This sequence comes from Sphaerophoria rueppellii, assembly GCA_920937365.1. Taxonomy (NCBI): domain Eukaryota; kingdom Metazoa; phylum Arthropoda; class Insecta; order Diptera; family Syrphidae; genus Sphaerophoria; species Sphaerophoria rueppellii. Next base: position 241,871 of record CAKKXW010000026.1, on the reverse strand, counting down.
AGGGAGGAGGAAGGGAGGAGGGAAGAAGGAGAGAGAAGGGAGGGAAGGGGAAGAGGGAAGGATGGAGGGGAGGGAAGGGGGGGAGGAGGAGGGAAGGAGGAGGGAGAGTAGAGAGAGGGGGGAGAGAAAGGGAGGAGGAGGGAGGATGAAAAGGGAGGGAGTAGAGAGAGGAAAGAGGAAAGGAGGGAGGGGAGAGGAGGCGGGGAGAGAAGAGAGGGGGGAGACAGGAGGAGGGAGGCAGGAGGGGGAGGATAGAGGGAAGGAGGGAGGGAGTGAGGGAAGAGGATAGTGAGGAATGAAAAGAGAGGGGGAGAAAAGGGGATAGGAGGGAAGAGAGGAAGAGGGGTAAGGGGAGGAGAAGGGAGGGAGAGAGGGGGGAGGAGGGAGGGAGGAGGGGAGGGAGTGGAGAAAGGGAGTGAGAGGGGAGGAGGGGTGGGAGGGAGGAGAGAGAAGGAGAGGAGGGGATGTAGGGGGGGTGGATTGGGGGGAGGTTAGGTGGGTGAGCGGGAGGGAGTAGAGAGGGAGGGGAGGGAGGGAGAGTAGAGAGGAGGGGAGGGGGGGCAGGAGGAGAGGAGGTGGGAATGAGGAGGAGAAGGGAGGAAGTGAGGAGGAGGAGAGATGGGTGGGAGAAGGGAGGGGTGAGAGGGGGAGTGAGAAGTGAGGCGAGGGAGAAAGGAGGAGAGAGGAGGGGAGGGGTAGAGAGGAGTGAGGGAGAGAAGGACGAGGGGAGCAAGAGGAGGGAGGAAGGAGGGGGAGGTGAGAAGAGGGAGAGGTGAAGAGGGGAGGGAGGGAGAGTAGAAGATGGAGGGCGAGGAGAGAGGAGAGAGGGAGGAGAGGGGGTGAGGGGGTCTAAGGAGGGGGAAGGGGGGAGGGGAAGGGTAGAGGGAGGGGGGGGAGAAAGAGAGGGAGAAGCGCAGGGAGGAGCGGGCGGAAGAGAGGGTGGAGGGGGTGGCAGGGCGGTGGCGGGAGGGGGGGTTGAGTGGGGTGTGATCGTAATGCGGACGTGGCAGTATTGGGGTGGGTAGGTGGGAGGGTGCCGGGACGTGTGAGACAAGGTTGCGCTTGCTGGCTTTGGGGGTTCATGGGCGGGCGGGGTTTGTCTCATGTGGCCTGGGCTCCTCGGTTTGGGCGCGGAGGTGGAGTCTATCTGCGGTCTGCGGTGGGGGGGGGCAGGGGCTTTGAACTCTCTCGGCCGGGGCCCCGTGTTTTTTTTGTCTGGCTTGTGTACTTTGTTTGTGTGTCGGTTTTTTGATTTCTTTTTGTGCTTTGGTTTGCTTGGGCCGCGGGGTGCTTTTTGTGCGGCTTCCTCCCCTCGGTCATACTTTCGTACGCTTCAGTCCTCTGCTCCTGGGGTTTGGTTGGGGTTGTGTCGTTTGCTCGCGACTGTAGTCTCGGGCCCTTTCGTGGTGACCGCTGTTGTGGTTTGCGTCCTATGCCTTACGGGCGGACGGGTCCTTTCTGTTCCCCTCCGTCCGCCCCCAGGGGCTTCTGGGATTCTGTGGCCCCCGCGTTTCGGCGCTTACCTCCTCTGTATCTGGATCTCCCAGTTGGTGTCATTCGTCCTTGACTCTGTCGTTTCTTTGCTTGTTTGCGTTTATGGTTTGTCCTTTTTTCTCGTGTGGCTTGGTTCACGTTTTTTTTTTTGTCTTGTCTTTTTGGTCGCGCCGAGCGGTCGTTGCTGCCCGCGTGGGTCTCCCATTTCGGCGTCTGTTTTTTTCTTGTCTCGTCGTTTTCTGGCCACTTTGTCTTCGGTGTCGCTCTGTTGTTTTTGGCTTTGCGATCCTTGTTTGCGTCTTTTTTTATGTTGCTACGTTCTCCTCCTCTTCGTTTGCTGTGTTTTCTTTTTTCTTTTTCTCGTTTCTCGGCTTTCGTCCGCATTTTTTGGTTGGTCTTGGAGTTGTTGTTTGTTGGTTAGTGCACTGGTTTGTGCTGTTGTGCTTTTCTCCCTGCTCCTTCTTTGGTGCTGTCGTTCCCTGGTACTTTTTATTCTTCTTACGCCCTGTTTCGGTGTTTTTTCTGTTACCTTCTTCTCGTCGGTCCTTTCTCTGGGTTTTGGCGCTTCCGGGGTGGGTCGTGTGTGGTTCCTCCTGTGTGTTGGCTCTGGTGGTTACGCTGGCGGTCTCCTTGTGCTGCTCTGTCGCCTTGGGGTTGTGCCTTGTGTCTACTTGGTCTGGTCCTTTCGCACCGTCCCTTGTTGTGTGGCTTTCTATTGGTGCTGCTCTTCTTTCGGTCTCACTCCCCCCCTGTCTTCTGTCGGTCTGTCTTTTTGTACTCTGTGGGTCGTTGTCGCTTCGTTCTGGGGAGTTTTTTATTTTACTTCCTTTTTTTCGTCTCCTTTCGTGTCGTGTCCTCGACTCAGTGCATCTGCGTGTTGTTGTTGTGTCGTTTCTGTTTTTGGTGTATCGCCTTGTGCTCTTTCGGGTTTTGTTCGCGGGGTCTTCGTTTCCCCTTTTTTTGTTTATTTGTTGGGCTTTTAGTCTTGTCCTCGCGTTTTTCTACCTGTCGATTTCGTTGTCTCAGCCGGCCGCGCTGGCGTCTCTTTTGTGCGGTTTGTGTTTGGTGTGTCTTGCGTGGGTTGGCTCGTTCTTGTTCGTGCCTTCGCCACGGGGTGGTGCTTTCTTTGCGTTTCTACTAGTCTTGTCGACGTGCCGTCTTTTACTTTCTCCCTTCCGTGTCCTTTTTCTAACGCGGTCCTGCTCCTTCATCTTGGTTGTTTTGTCTCGCCACGGTTCGGTAGTGTCGCCGCGTTTACTCGTTCGCGTAGTCTCTTATTTCTCGTTTTGCAGCCTGTGGGTGTGTGTGCTGCCTGGCGCTCCGCTTGTGTGTGTCCCTTGCTCGTGTGTTTCTTCCGTTTTTTGCCCTTTTGGCAGGTTGTCTTTCTTTGTGTCCTTTTAGCTCCGTCTGTGCTGTTTCGGATGTTGCTTGGGGTTTCTTGGGTGCTTTTTTTGTGTTTCTTCGTTCTCTGGTTCGTTTGAGATTCCTCCTTATGTCTCTTTCTTTTCGGTGATTTGCTTGTAGTTCGTGTTACGTCCGCGTGCTTTTTTGTCTCTTCCCCTCTTCTCTCTGGCTTACTTTTCGCTTTGCCTCGTTTGTCCTTCGCGCACTTGTGCCCCGTTTTGTGCCCGTATGCTTATCTTTTTTTCTCTTGGTTGTTGCTTTTTTGTTTGTCCTTTTGGTGTTGTTTTCTCTGCCCTCTCTTCTTTGCGGTGGCGCGTCTCACATTTCTCTTTTGCGTTTTGCTTCGTCGATTCTTTGCCGTCTCTCTCCTTTTCTTCAACTTCTTTGCTCAGTTTTTTATCGTTTAGGTTTCCTTGTCTTTGGTCCTGTTTGTTTCCTGTTGTGTCGCCGCCGGTCGCCTCGTTCCCCTTTTCTTCTTTGTTCCACGTTCTCGCTCGGCCGTGTTTTTCCGTCTGGTGTTCCTTCTTGGTTTTTTCTTTTGTTTGTTTTTGCCGTTGTTTTTGTCGCCGCGGCATGGTTGGGGCTCTTTTTTCTTTTTTTTTGGTTTTCTTTCTTTTTTCTTTGCGGACGACGGTTCTCGCTGTTGGCTTTTGTCTTTTTTGTCTCTTTTTGTTTCGCCCCGCTTTTCTCGTTCATTTCTTGGTTCGTGTGTTCTCTGCTTTTCTTTGTCTGATTTTTGTGTCTGTTTTCTTACTCGTTAGCTTGCTTGCTCTGCGGCCGTGTGTCTTGCCTTTTGTTGTTCTCCTCCCTTTGCGCTTTTTGTTTTCTTTTTTTTTCGTGTGTGGGTGTCCTCCGCTGGTGTTCCCGCTTTGTTTTCCTTCTTGTTTTGCGTGTCGCGTCTTGCCCGTACGTGTTTTTCCGTTGTTGCATTCCTTGTTTGTGTCCTTTCTCTTTTGTCCTGGTTTCGTTTTGTCGCCTTCGTACGTCTGTATTGTTGTCTCTTTGTTGTTGCACCGCGTTGCCAGGGGTGTGGTGTGGTCATGTCGGGTCCGGCGCTTGTTGCGGTTTCGTGGTTTTCCTGTTACTTTGTTGTTGCCGGGTGTTGCTTTTTTTTGCGTGCTGGCTTTCCTCACGTGGCTTTTCCATTCGCTTCCATACTTTGGGGTTTTGGACCGCGTCAGTTGTGCCTTTCTCGTGGCTTCTCGAGTTTGCTGCTTGCGTTTAGCGTGTTCTTTCGTTCGTCGCCTTTCAGGTCGTTATTTTTTTTCCCCTTTTCTTTTTGTGGGTCTGCTGTTGTTTTGTTTGGTTGTTGCTTTTTCTTTGCTTTTCTGTCGTTCGCGTGCTTCCGTTTTTTTTCTTTGTGATTTCGCTATCGCTTGTTTTCTTTTTTGTTCTCGCTTCGTTTTGTGCCTTTTTTTGTCGTCTGGTTGTTGCTTTCCTGGCAGGGAGCCGCGGGGCGCGTCTGCTGCAGTGTTCCGTGTCTGCCCTCTTACTGCGTGGTGCGTCCCTCTTTTTGCCGTTCGTGCCGTTCGTTCTTTGTCGGTTCCTTTTCCTGTTCTGTGCTTCTCCTGAGCTTGTTGTCGTGTTTTTGCGGTGTTGGCCTGGGGTCTGCCCTTCGCCCGTTTCCTTGCTTGTCGACTCTTTCATCCCCGTCTTTCCTTCTCTTTCCTGGACTTTGTTTGTCTCTGCTCTCCTTCTTCTGCCGGTTTCCTGTTTAGTTCGTGTTTGTTTTTTCTGGCTTTCTGTTGGGCCTTTTTCCTTGCTTTTTTTTGCGTTTTTGTGGCTGCCCTCCCTCCGTGTTGAAGCATTTTTTTCCCCTCCGGACTGTTTCCGTTGTTTTACTCCTGCTGTCTGTGCGGGACCTTGTTCTGTGTCTGCGTTTTCCCTTGCGGTTACTTTCTTCGGGTTTGTTCTTTTTTCTGTCTTTCCTTGATTCTGCTTTTCTTGCGGTTCTTGGTTTCTTTGTCTGGGCGGGGGCGGCGTTCTTGGCCGCTACTGTCTCCTCCCCCTCTCTTCTGCCTGCTTCATGTGTAGTGTTGCGCTGTTTTTTGTGGCTTGTATCTTGGTTTGCTGTCGGTTTTTTCTTTGTTCTGTTTTTCGTCTTCTGCCGCCCGCTTTCGGCTGCATCGGTTCCGGCTCTCGTTTTGTTTCCTTTTGGTCCTGTGCCTACGGGTCTCTCGCGTGGAGGCTTGCTCTCTCGCTATTGTGCCGCTCGTGGCGCCCCCTCTTTGAGCCCTTGTGTTTGTTCTTTGCTGCTTTTTGCACCTTTCTGTGCAGCCACTTTGCTCTTCCAACTTTGTTCACGTATAGTTTACTGTCTCTTTGTTTTTGCTTCCTTTCGGTTTTTTCGACGTGCAGAGTTGCAGTGCTTGTTCTCTTTACGTGGTGCTTCTTTGGCGGTGGCGCGTCGGCGCGGTGCGTTTTCTTTCGTTGCTCCTGTTCCGTTGCCGCTTAGACGTGCAACGCCGATTCGTTCGTTGTTGTCCTTTGATGTGCTCTTTTGTCACTGTCTGCTCTCTGGGCTTGTTCTGGTGGTGCGTTCTTTTTTTCTGGTTCGTTGTGTCGCTTGTGTTTTGTGCTTTTGCCCTTGGTCCGGGTCTTGTCCTTGAGTTGGGGTGTTGTTTACTTCGTGGAGGTGTGCTTCTTTGGTTTTTTTTTCCTTGCCTTTCGCTTTGGTCTTTTCCTTTGCTTCTGTCTTTTGTTTCCCCATGTGTTTTGTTTGGCGCTAGGCTTTTTTGCGGTTCGTTCTGTATCCTACCTCGGTGTTGTTCTTCTGTTTGTGGTTTGTTCTTGTGTGTTTTGGTTGCTTTTGATGCGCTTTGCGTTTCCTCTGCCTGTTGCTTTTTTGGCCTTTCTCTTCCATGGCACGGTGTCCTGCTGTGCTTTTTTTGTTTCAGTTGTTTCTTTACGTTCCTTTCGTTTGTGTCGGCCTGTTTTTTGTGTGTTTTTGCGTCTCTGCGTCGTACCTTCTCTATTTAGGGGTTGTTCTTTGGTGTGGGTCTCCTCATTTCGGTTTGCTGCTTTTTGGGCTGCGTCTCTCTATTCTTCTTGTTACCCGATTGTGTTGTCTTTTTTGCTGTTTTGGGGTGCTGCGCGACTCGTACCTACTTGCTTGGTGCGTTCTTCCCATGCCGCGGGGTTTGTCTGTCAGCACTTCGGCTTCGTCGTTGTGGGTGCGGGCTCTGCGTGTCTACTGTTTGGTCGCCTACCCCGGCGGGTGTCTGGTTGCCGACTGGGGCGGGGTCCCGTTCCGCTCTTCTCTTGCTTCATTGTCCTTTCTCGTCCTGTGTTTTTCATATGTGGTTTGGTGGGCTTTGGGGTGGTCGTCGTGAACTCGTGCTTGCGGCTCATTTGTGCTCGTCTAGTTTCCCCTCTGTTGGTGCGTGGCTTCGCTGGTGTTTTCCTTCGCTTCGTTTTGCGTCCGGTCTTCATGGGCGCCTGTTTGTTGTCTCCTTTCTGCTTTGGTTGCTCTGTCCAGGGTTCTTGGGCTCTGTTGTTTGCTTGAGGGCGCGGGGGGTCCACTCCTGGATTTTGTGCCCGTTCTTTTTTCTCGTTGGTTTGTTTTGCTCTCGGCCCTTGTGTGCGCGCTTGGGGTGACCCCCTTTTGGCTTTGGGGGCCGCGGGGGCGCCTTGTGGCGCGAGTCTTTCCCGCGGGGGGACCGCTCGCGGGGTGTCTCGCTTGACCTTTCGTGGTTGTTCTGTTCTTCTTACTTTTCCTTTGTGCTCTTTTTCTGTGTCTCTTTGTCTTTTTGGGGAGCCGTGGGGTGTCGTACGTTGGAGGCGCTGGGGAGCAGGTGTCAACGTGGGGCTCGTGGGGGGTGGACGTGTGGGGGGACGGATAAGAACAACGGGTGACTGTTCAGAGAAAAGTGTTAGTGGTGGGGGGTCTAGCGGGTGGGTAGTGGGGTGTGAGTTCGGACGCGGGGTGGGCATGTTGCGTGTATCTGAGTCGAGGGGATAGCGGAGTTGCCCAGCAGGTACTATATGGGGATGAGATGATGGTGAGGTCCGCGGGGGAGCGGAGGCTGCTGTGGCGACGGTGTGTTTGGGCGAGATGGTGGGCCGTGTCCGGCAAGGGAGGTGGGAGCAGGGGAGCGTACGGCAGGGTTTGCATGTGCGTGAGCGAACGGGCGTAGTACTTGGACTTGCTTCAGGTGTGCGCGGTTATGACCGTTTTTCTTACTGTTCCGGACGGGTTGTGGGGCTGGCTACTGGGGTGGAGTGTCGGCCGGGCCCTGGGGCCACCTGGCTGCTTGACGGGGATTGTTGCTCGCGCTGGGGTGGGTGGCGTCTGGCTTCTGGTGGCGGGGGGCGCGGGTTACATGGAGGTGACTTGGGGTCGCTGGGTATGACCGTTTTGTCGCTGTTGCGAGACGGTTAGGAGTGGGGTTCGTGTGTACTGGGTGGGGGCCTGGCGGGCTAGTCGGCGGTGGTGTCTTTGCTGTCGAGGTCCAGTTCAGCTTTGCGGATACGTGTCGTTTTGGCTCGCGTCCTTGGCGGTTTGCATGGCTCTGGGTGGGTGATGGTGGAGGGCTTGTGTCTCGGGTGCTTCCCTTGAGCTATGTTGGCTGTAGGGTGTACCAGGCTTAGCCCTGGCCCTGGTCAAGTGTGAAGGCACGTTTGCGCTGTCTTGGCGGTGGGACGGCCAGGGGTGTCGGGGCCGTGGGGGGGTCGAGTAGGGAGGGTGTGAAGGCGTGGTGGCCTGGCGTTGTTAGGTTTGTAGTGGTGCGCACCGCGGCGGCTCCGGTGGGCCGGGTTCTGCTTTTATAGCCTACGGGCTGGTACTGCCGGTGGGGGTTTGCGCCTTTTCCGGGTCCGCAGCCGGGTGCATTAACTTTTTTTTGCTCTGCGTGACCTCGGCGCGGTCGACTTTCTGGAGCTTGATTCTGTCGCCGGCGTTGCGTGTCTGGTCCTTTTTCGCTCTTTTTCACTTTCGGTTGGGTTGGGCTGGTTTGTTCCTACCGGTGGTATGCTGCGGGGCCCGTTCCGCTTCGTTCTGTTACTGCGGCGTCTGTGGTGTTCGCTCCAATACTCGTAGGTCCTGAATTCCCCGGCGCGTCCTCGTCGCGGTCGTTTCGGCCCTGGTTGGCTCGTGGACCGTACTGGTGTAACGGTTTTGTCGAACCCTGGTACTGCTTGTGTGTTACTGTTTGCGGAGCCCTTACAGAGTTGTTGTGCGTTTCGTGTTCGCGGTCTCTTGTTCTTGTGCGCCTGTCTGTGGGGATCCTCGTTGGCTGTGCGTGGTTCCGGGTGTGTTTTTCGTTGGGGTTTGTTGTGGTGTTTTGAGGCTGTGCTTGTGGCTGGTTTGTACGTGTGCTCTCTGCTGCGCTTCGGGTGTCCGTGCTCCTCGCGCTGTTGCTTGGTTGGGCGAGCGCCTTCGTTGTTTTCGAACTTGCTGTCGCGGCTTTCGTCTGAGTGTCTTCTTTTTTGTATCTTTTGCTCGATGACGGGGTGGTTCTCTTTCCTTGTTGCTGTTTTCGGTTCTGTCGGACTTCTGTGCTCTGCGTGCGCGTCATCTCGTTGCACCGTGTGGGCCCTTTGCTTCTGTTTCCCCACCTGGGTTCTGGACTGGGTGTGGCGCGGCTCGTCGGGGGGAGTAGGGGACCCTGTCGCGCGTGTGGCCGCTTGTCGTTGCTTGGTTGGTGTGTGGTCTTTCGCTTGTTTTTTAAGTGGCTGGCTGCTTGTCTCTCTCGGGTTATCGGGGTGCGGTGTGTTGTGGTTGCGAGTGGGTGTCCTGCCATCGGGGGGCTTGGAGATCACGGGCTGGTGCTGCCCCCTTTAAGTTGTGTCCTTGCTCGCGCTGTTCTGTGACGTGTTTGCGGTTCTCGCGGGGCCGGTTGCTGTGCCCGGCCTGGTGGCGGCGTTTTCGACCGCGGGCCTCCTTGTACTTGGTACACGCGGTGGTCGGTACTTTAGGTGGCGTCTTGACCCCGCTCGGCGGGCTGCCCGCGTGTGGTACGTGGTCGTTGGGCGGAAGGTACGGGGAGCCTCGGTACTCGGGTCGCTTTTTGGGGTCCTGGTGTGCGGGGTACCGTTGTCTGGGGGTTTGTGGTCGGAGTGGCGCCCCGGTGTCGCTCTGACTTGTCTGCGCTTGCTTAGCACCGTCTTCACTCCCTGTTTGGGGGACGGGTGCCGCGGCATGGACCTGCGGGGTCTGCTTCGGTTGTCTCACCTCCAACGGCGGTTTGGCATTCGGTCTTTGGTGGTAAGTTGTCGGCGGGCGGCGAGGAGGTGTCGGTGGGCGTCGTCTTGGCTTCTTACGTGCTACCGCTGTGGTTGTCGGCGTCAGCGGGCCGTGGAACTTGGTCGCGTGTACGTCACTCGGGCGGCGAGCGAGCTGCTGGTGTGTGTGGTCCTATGTATTCGTTGTCTGCTGCCAGTATCCGCGCCTATTGTGGGGATCTCGCTGTGGCGGCGGTTTGACGTCCCCCTTCGTTGGGTGGGGGTTTTCGCTTTTTTTGGTCGCTTGTTGGTTCCACCTCATGGTGGTATTTTTCTTTTGCGTCTGTGTACTGCGCTCCTTTTGCTCTGGTCCGCGCCGTGTCTACGCGTCGCGTTGTTGCGGGGGTTTGCGGGGTGTGTCGTTGGGGTGCGTTCTCGTGTTCTGTGTTACGTGCCGTTGAGGGGTGCCACTGTTGTCGGTTTGCGACTCCTCGTCCTTCTTTTCGGGTTGGATATTTTTTTTGCTGCCTGTGAGGGGTGGGCGTGTTTGTACGTGGGTGGCTGTGGACTGGGCTGGGTTCTTGTCCGTGTCCCCAGCCTTCTGACCTGTGTGCAGTTTGCGGTAGCTTTTGCCTGCCGTCTTTTGCTTGCTGGTTTGTTGTGCTTCCTTTTCCCCTTCTTCGTGACTCTTTTTTGCTGTGAGATCTGTGGTTTCGGGCGCCTTGTGGCCCTATTGGTTGCTTTTCACCGTTCTTTGGTAGTGCTTATGTCTTCCCGTGGTTCGTTTCGGCTGACTCTTCGTTTTACGTGGTACTCCCGCTCGTGTTCCGCGGGTTGTTTCTGTTGCTTCGTGTGTGTTTGTTGTCCGTTGGTCCGGTGGTCCGTCCCGGGTTGGTTTTGTTTCTCCTCTTCTCCCCTTTGCAGGCTAGTGTTGGGCACGTCGCTGGACGTCTTTTACTATTGGCTCGGCCGTCCCGGGCCGGGGCGCTTGTACTTGGCATGTGTCGTCGTGCGGTTTTCGTGCTGGTGGGGGCCATCCGGTTGGGGCCCTTTTGCTTCTTTCGTGGACGCGGCGCTTCGTTTGATGCTCCCTGCTTTGGGTATGATTTTCGTCGGTGTTCATGGTCTGTCTGCTGCGGCTGCGTGTTTGGGTCGGTTTGCCGTGTGTGTAGTTGTGTGGCGAGCCACGGTTTCGGCCGTGTCCCCCTTCGGTCCTCTCTGTTTTTCCCTCGTTCTGCTGTTCTTTTTCTGTGTCGTTTTTCGACTTGTTCGGCTGGTCTCGTTCGCCCGCCTCCCTTGTAGCGCCGGTTTTTGTCTGTCTGGGCGGGAGGGTGGGCGTTGTCTCTGTGGGGTCGCGTTGGTCTGTCCGTGGGGGTTGTCTCTGTTTTCCTGTCTGTGGTTCCCCTGGTGGCCGCGGGCGCTTTTCGTTCTTTTTGGGTCTCCTCGCTTTGTACGCCTTCTTTTGTCGGTTATGTCCTGGTGGTTTTGCCTGCGTTACGGTTGTTCCGTACCTGGTCGGGTGTGTTGGGTTTGGCGGGCGGGCTTCTTTCTTTTTGATTCGGGGCGGGCTGGCTTCGGTGTTTCGTCCTGGGTCGCTGGGCTTGGTGTGGTTACTGGTCGTAGTGTGGGGCCCGAGTGGTCGGCTCAGAGTGGCCGGGTTGGCCCATTGCTGCTTGCGTCCACGTTGTGGGTCGGGCGGGGCCTCGGGCCCTCGGAGTGTTTGCTTTCCTCTTATGTCACTGGCTTTCTACGTATCTCTCGCTTCCGTCGTCCCGGTTTGGGGTGGTTCGTTGACGTGCGTGGGTGGGGGGCCCTTTCTTGCTTTTATTGCTTCACGTGTGTGGAAGGTGGGGGTGTTGGGGTCTGCGCTGGTGTTTCGCGCGCGTGTAGGCTTCGGTGTTGTGGGGTCGTGTGGGTGCTGTGCTCTGCGCTGTTTGTCGCTCCTGCGGCTGGTGTTTGCGTTTTGTTTTCGAGTTTGGCGTCTGCGTGGACCTTTCTTTGTGGTTGATTGTGGGCTTTGTTCCTCTCCTATTGGTCTTTCGCTGTTTTGGTGGTTGGTCCGCGTTGTGTTCCGTGTCGCGTGACGTCTCGCGCCGGTCTTTTGGCGTCTGCGTGGGCTGGTCTTTTCTTTGGGCGTCTTTATTGCGTCTGCGTGTCGTGGGAGCCGCGGGGTTTTGGTACGGCCGCCGTGACGACGTCACCGCTTGGGCGGGACGACGGCGCGATGCCTTCGGGTTGTGCCATGTTCGTTGCTCCTGGCCCTTTGTTACCCGTCGGCTGTGTCGCGGCCCTGTGTTTTCTTTGTTCTGGCTGTTCTCGTCTGTTTGCTTCTGTGCACTTTCGTTTTTGGTCCTTTTTTTCCTTCTGTTTCCTGTTTTTGTGAGCACGGGTGGTGTCCCCCTTGCGGTGTGATTTTTCCCCCTTCGTATGCGTCGACTGGTGTGGGTCGTGGCGGGCTCAGTGCGTGGTGTGATCTTTGTCGATCGCTTGCTTTCCTGCCGTTTCTCGTCTGTCGTTTGCCGTATGGGTTGTCTTTTCTCCCGCCGCGGGGCTGCTCCCTCCCTTTCGTGTTGTTTCCCTCCCCCGGTCTTGGGTGGGGCTGTGTACCGTTGTTGCGTGGGGCCGTGTGCGGTTTGGGTGTTTCGCTCTCCTCGTGGCCCCTTCTGTGGTTGTAACGTGTGGTGTTTGGCGGTTCGTGATGGTTGCGCTTTTTTTGTTTACCGCTGGACTGTTCTTAGGTTGGCGTGTTTGTTGCTTTTTTGGGGGCTGTCGTTGCTCACAGTCGCCTTTCTGTTTCTTTCTGTTGACTGCAGGCTAGGCGGAGCGTGGTGTTTTTTTTGGCGCTGCGACGTACCGTTTTTTGTTGCCCACCGGTTCTCTGGTCGGTTGTCGCTTGTTGGTTGCGACGTCTCTTTCGCGCTGCTGTTCCCCAGCCCCCTTCAATCTTTTGGCATGTCTGCTGGATGTGTGCCGCCTTCCCGCTCTTCTTTTTGCGACGTCCTGGCGTCTTTGTGCCACCGGGTGCGGCCGGGTCGTGCTTGGCTGGGTGGGGCTATGTCTCTTGGTTGTCCTTTGTGCGGTGTGTTGCGTCTTGCGGCCGTGCGGTGTCGTTCGCGTGCGGCGCGCGGTGGTGTGTCTGTCTTGGGCGGTTTTGGCCGGTGTTCCTGTCTACGTGCGTCTCTGTCCGGTGTTCCTATTTTTGCTTGGGTGTCGGTAGGTTATGCGGCACTGGGTGGGGGATTGCTTGTTCCTTGAGCTTTCTTTTGGGTGGCGTGGGTGGGTTCAGGCGAGTCGGGCAGTTATGGCGTCTTCGGTGCTTGTCTCTGCCCTTGTTTTGCTCCGCCCGTTCCTTGGTACCTGGTGGTTGCTTGCTCGTGTTCCGCCCCTATAGCCTCTGGGGGTGGTCCCTTCTGCACTTGTGGGTGCTGTTTCTCTTCTCTCGTTTTCTCCGTCTCGCTCCTGTCTGGCGCCCCCGGTTTCGCGGTATCGGTCACTGTGTCCGCTGCGCCTTCTCCTCTTTAGGGTCTTGTCATCGTGTGTTCTGGCTCTGGACGTCTTTGTCCGTTCCGCTTTGATCGGGGTGGTTTGCCGATGTTGTTCTTTCTTTCTCTTTGTTGGCTTTTTCCTTGCGCGCTCCTTTTTGTTGGTCTGCGTGTTCTTTTTCTTTTTCCCCCCCCTCTTTCGTCCTCCCTGGTGCCCTTTTTCGTTTGCGGCGGGGTCTTTTCTCTTTTTTCGCCTTGCCTCTCCGCTTCTGTCCCTTTGTCCTTGGGGCTCTGCTCTTTTTTGGTTTCGTTTTTGCTTGGCTACGCTTGTCGTTTTTCGTTTCTCTCTGTTTGTTTTCTTGTCTCGGTCTTCGTTTTCCTTTTTTTCTCGGGCTTCCCGCTGTTTCTGCTTCTTTTTGTTTTGTGTTACGCGGTGGCGTTTCCCTTTTTTCGGCTTGCGTTGCTTGCGAGTTCTCCTGGCTTGTGTCGTCCTGTGTCTGTGGTCTCTGTTTGTCCTTTTTTGGGCGGTGCTCCCTGTCGTCTGTTCTGGTGTGGGTTCCTCTCGTGTTTTTCGTTTTTGTTGTTTTTTTTCTTTCTTTTTCTTTTGTTGCTCGTTCTCTGTTGGCCTGGGGTTCATCTTTTTGTCTTTTTTTTTGGGTGTCTGTGTTCTGTTTGTCTTTGCTGGTTTCTTTCCTGCTGTTGGTTGTTTCCGGCTGCGTTCGTGCCCCCTTGGTCTTGTTTTCCCTCTCCGTTCGGCTTCTGGTGCTGCGCCCGTTTCCGGTGCGTTATCCATGCTCCTCGGGTGTGTTTCTTTTGTTCTTGGCCGTCGCCTGTTTGTTGGTGCGGGTGTTTTTTGTTTCTTGTCCGTTCTTGTGCCCTGCTTGGGCCGACTGCTTCATGCTTGCGTTCGTTTTTGTTCCTTGTTTTGCTCTTTTTCGCTGTTTTTCTGACAACTGTTTCTTCTTTTTCTCGTGTTTCCGTTCTTTGGTTTTTGTCTTGATTTTTCTGTTCTGTCCTTGGCTTGCTCGGGGTTTTTGGGTCGCGTCTTGTTGTGCCTTTTACTTGTGGTCTACGCCTTTCTGCCATGCGTGTTTTTTGTCTTGTTTTTTTTTGTCGGACGGGGTCCCGTCCCTTGCCTCCGTCTGTGTTTTTTTTCGCCGTTTTGGTTTGTGCCTTCCTGTGCCTTGTTTTCTGCGTTTGGGCTTCGGCGCTGCGGTTTCTGTTCTCTTCGTGTGGTCACGTCGCCTTGGTCTCTCCTCTCTGTGTCGTTCTTCATGTCTTGTTGTTGGGCTTTGTGGGGTCTTACTGGTCGTCTGCGGTCGGCTGCCTTTCTTTCCCTTCTCCGTTGCCTTCGTCTGCTCCGGGTTCTTTCTGACTTGCTTCCTTCTTTGTGTGTTTTTTCGTCACCTCTTCCTCGCCTTGTTCTTGCTTTTGTCCGTTGCCTTGTCGTCGCTGTCTTCCTTCCGCCGTTCTTGGGTTGGGTTTGTTTCCCGGATGTGCTTTCCTTGCCCTTTTTCTGTGTTTACACCTTTTTCCTTTCTTGGTGGCCTTTGTTGGCTACTTCACTTGTTTGGCGCTGTTCTTCTTTTCTTTGGGTGGTGGTGGGCTTCTGCGGGGTTTCTCTCCTTGTTTCGTTGGTGCATTGTCTTTTCGTGGGTTTTCTCGGTTACGTCTTCGTTCTCTGGAGGTCTCCTGTGCCTCTGGTGCCGGGTCGCCTTTTGGTCTGTTGTGTGTGGCTTTTTCGCTTTGTCGCTCTTTTGTTTTTATATGCTCGCTCCGTTGTGGTTCCTGGCGCTTCTGTCTCCTCTCTCTGCGTTTATCCGTCTCTCGCTTTTTCTTGCCTGCCTCTTTTTTGTGGTCTCTTTGTCTGGTTTTGCCTCTTCGGCTTCTCCTGTTTGTAGTTTGCTGTCTCCGTTCTTTGTTCCCTCTTGGCTCTTTTGCTGGTCATTGCTTTTCCCTCCTTGCTTGTCTTTCACTGTAGTGCTCTTCCCCTCTGTTTCTTTGCCGTTGTTTATGCCGACGCGTGCCCCTTCCTTTCTCTGGGTTCGGTGCTGGTTCTGTGCTAGGGTTGGTGTATCTTTTTTTGTGTGACTGTTTTTCGCTCTTGTACTTCTTTCCGTTTTTGCTTCCGTCTCTGACTTGGGCTACTGGTTCTCTGGTGGTTTCCTGCTTCTGTCCGTTGTCCTCTGTGTTGATTCTCCTCGGTCTGGGTGCCTGGTTTCTCTGCTGTCGTGGTTACTCGCACGTCTGTTCGGGGCCTTTTTCGTTTGGAGTCCTCTTTTGGTGCCCGTTGTTTTCGTCTTTGTGGTGGGCTTTCTTTCCTCCAGCTCTGCTTTCCACTTGCTTTGTTGGGGTGGCTGTGCTCTCTGGGCCGTTCTGTGTCGGCCTTGGGTTGGGCTGGTGTTAGCCCCTGACGTGTGTGTCGAGCCCTGCTCCTCTCTCTCGTGCTTTGGGTTTTTCTGTTTTTCCCGTGGTTTGGGGTCGTGTTTGTTCTTTCGCCACTGGTCCCTTGACTAGTACTGTTCTTTGTGCTGAGGGGTGGTGTCTTGTGTCTTGTTGTCTGCTATTCTTGTTCTTATCTTCTGCGTGCTTCCGTGTCCCGGGGTGGCTTTGGGCCGTTGGCACTTGTTGCGGTGGTTTGGGGGGCTGCCTGTGGCGCTGGTTCGTGGTGTTGCTTGCTTTCTGTTGCTTTTGCCTCGCTGTTGGATGCCCCCCGTTCGGGTTTTGGGTCTCCGGTGTTTGTTTCTGTATGTCCGTTTCCTCTACTTTCGGGCCATCTTCTTGTTCCTTTCTGCCTGTTGTGTGCTTGGCTTTTACGGTCGGTGTCTTGGGGTGTGCTCTTTGGTTCCTGCGGTGTCATTTTGCTGCTCTGTTGTCCCAGCGGGGTTCCGGGCTTATTGTCCACTCTTCGCGTGTCTCGTCCGCTTTTTCCGTGCACCTCGTTTTTTTTTCTGTGTTTGTGTCTTAGTCTCTGTAGCCCTTTGTCTTCTCTGGTCGCGCCGGGTGCACTTTGTTTGCGTCGCGCTATGTGTCCTTATCCGTTTGCGCTCCGGCTCTTTTCTGCGCTGCCTGCGTGTCGTTTCTGGCGCTTTTTTTGCGGTCTGGGGGCGGTCTTCGTCTCATCCTTCGTTTCTTTTTTTTACGTCTGAGGACGCTCTTTTGTCTTGGCTGTTTTTTTGGTGTGCTGGTGTTGGGGTGCGTCGGCCGTTCACCCGGTGTCTTTTGATGTTGGCTGTTTTTGGCCTTTGCTTTGGTGCTCCTGGCTTCCTCGCCCTGTTGGTTCTGGCCTTTTCCTTTGCGCTTTTGCTGGCGTTGCTTGGTACGCGTTACGGCGCCGTTTCTTGCGCGTTCTCTTGCCGGTGCGGCCCGTCCGCTTCGCTTTCACTTCGGGGGTTCTCTTGACGTCTTTCGGGTTGTCTCGTCCTGCGTGTCTGGTTTGGCCTTTTTGTTTCTGCGTGACGTGGGCGTTGCGGTTTCCGGGGGGTTCTGGCGGCGCTGTTGTCCTTTGTCTTTCCGCCTTGTGTGTGGGTGGTCTCCTGGTGTGTTCCCTACGCTCTGCCGTTCACGGCTTACTGTTGCGTCGTCCGTTGTCACGTTTGGCGTCTCGTTTGCCTCCTTGGTTAGTCGCCGAGTTTATTTGCTAGGTCGTCTGTGTTTTTGTGTTGCTCCCCTTCGCTTCGCGCTCCGCGCCGGCGTCCCGTGCCCGCGCCGTATCCTAGGGGGGCTCGCCGTCTTGCCATACGTCTTCCCGCTGGGTTGGCGTGTCGTTGTCTGAGTTGTCTCTCGGGCGCTTTTTTGCCTGGTTTGTGGCCCTGCTTTCGTTTCCTTGACACGTCGCGGTTTACTGTGTTTTGCCCGACTGTGCTCTTTTCGCGTGGGTGTTCTTTTTTTTTTCTTTTTGTGCTTTTGTTTTGCTCTTCTACTGTTTTCGTGTTTTGGAACACTCGTGGCGTTGTGTGGGCTCACGTCCTTGCTGCGTGTTCGTGCTGGTGTCTCGCTTTCCTACTGTTCCATTGGCCGTGTTGCGTCGTTGTGCCTGGCGCTTTTCTTCTTGGTGTCTTTGTGCGCTGACTTGGTGCTGGGCGGGCTGTTTGTTCTTTTTGGGCGCTCGCTGCTGGTTCCTTAACTCCGTGTGAGGGCCCGTGGTTGGTTGTTTGCCAGGTGTTGGGCTGGCGTTGTCTTTTACGGGCCGGTGTGCCTGCTTCCCTGGTTTGTTTCCCTTTTTTCTTCTTGCCTTTGTGGTTTTTTCTGTCTGTTCTCTCTCCCGGGGCGGTCCCCTTTTTTTCTGGGTGTTTCTGTGTGTCCTTTTTTGTTTCGGGCGGCGGCCGTGTGCCCTGTATTGTCTTTTTGTGCGTCTTTATGGTCGGGTTGTTGTGGGTGGTGGGGCGAACTGGTCCCCTACCTTGCTTGTCTTAGCTGCTTGGTTTGTTCGTTTTTTTTTTTTTTTCTTGTTTGTGTTCTTTTTTGTGGGTTGTGCTTTGTTGGGGCTTTGTGCTTTGTCGTCTCGTTTCTTCTGCGGTATCTGTTTTGTTGCTCTCTGTTTTCTGTTTTTTTCCGGTCGTGTTCTTGCCCGCCTCGTCGGCAGGTGGCCGTGGTTCCGGGTTGGTTTGTTTGGTTGTTACTGTTTCGGTTCGGCTGGTTCTTCTGTCTCGTCCTTTGTTGTGGCGCTCTCGGTGTTGACTCTCCTCTTTCTTTGCCGTCTCGTTTTGTGCCCCAACTCGCGCCCGCTTCTTCTCTTGTGTCTGCTTGGTTCCATTTTTTTTGACGGCTGTGTTCGGTTGCTGGCTGCTCGGGCTTCGGGCGGGGCTGGTGCTGGGTCTGTGGGGGCTTGTCCCGGGCCTGTTGCTCTGGGCGTCGCGATTTGCGTTCCGCTTGGATGGGTCAGTTGGGTTTTGGGTGTCTGTGCTGCTTGGTTTGTCTGGGGGTTCCCTGCTTCTGGGTTTTTGCCGTCCCTGCGTTTCTTGCTTTTCGCTTTTCTGTTGTGGGTGGCTATTTCGTTGTGTTTTTTTTGTTTTTCTGGTGTTTTCCGGCCCCTCGGCGTGTGCGGACTAGTTCTTTTGTTTTTGCTTGCCGTTCTGCCCCGGTTCCGTTTGCCCTGCTCCGGGAAGAGGCCGGGGGGTCGGGGGCTTTTTCGTGGCACTTGCGTGCTGTGCGTGTTTCCTTGCGTGCGGGTGCGGGGGTGCGTCTTGTGCCGGCCTGTGTGGTGTTGACTGTCGGCTGTCTGTGGTGCTACAGAGCCTCGGTTTGTCGGTCGTCGCCGTGGCTGTATTCTTGTCTCTGTGCCCCCCTCGCGTTGGGGTCGGTTTTGAATCGTCTGTGGCTGGGGTTCTGCCTTTTTTGTGTCCTTGTTCGTGTGTCCGGTTCGTTCCTGGGGGCCGTGGGGGTGCTCTTTGGCTCTTCTTTCGCGCTTTCCGTGTGTTTGGGTCCTTGGGGGTTTTTGGACTCGTTTACTTCGTTCCGGCTTCCGTTGTTTGCCCCTTGCCGCGCTCGTTGTGTTCCTCTGGGGATTCGGGCTTGTTTGACTCTTCCTGTCCTCCGTTCGCGCTTTGCCTGGCTCGTCGGCGCTCGGTCTTTGTGTTCTCTGTTTCTTTTTGTTTCCGCTGTCCGTGGTTCTTGTGCGGTTCCCGTTTGTGCCTCTCTCTGTTTTCGCTTCTTTTCTTTCAGTTCTTTTCTGTTCGTCTTCCGTGGCCCTACGTCGCGGGTGTTTCATTTGGTTTGCTCGTGTGTGCGGCTTCTCCTTTTCCTTCTGTTACTTTGCGCTGCTTGGGCTTCTTTGTGTTTGTCTCTCTCCCGCTCGTTTGTGGTTCGCCCTGTGTGTGTTCTCTCTTCGCTTGTCCGTTCGTGTGTTGTTCGTTTTGGCTTTTCTTTTTCCCGTTGCGGGGGTCCCCCCCACCGATTCTCCTCGTCTGCCGGTCGGTCCCTGCGTGGTCTACTCGACTGTTCGGGTTTGCCTTTTGTTTCCGCTCTCGTCCTGTGCGTTTTTGTTTCGTTTCTCGTTCGGCTGTCCTTCTTTTCTGCGGCTTGCTTCTTTTCCTTTGGTTTTGTTGCCTCTCTTTCTTTGGCGGCCTTGTCCTTTTTTGCCCCTCAGCTGCGGTTGCTCGTCGGTTTGCTCCCTTGGTGGGCTGTTTCCCTTCCCTATCTTTGTGTGTTGGTCGTGGGTTGTGTGGTTCGGGCCGGCTTTTCTGGCTTTTGTCTTCTCGCCGCGTCCTCGCTGTGCCGCCGTTGCGCTGTTTTTGTTGGTTCCGGTTCTCTGCCTTCTTTTGCACGTTTGCGCCTTGGTCGTGCTTCTAGGCCCTGGCTCCTGTTTTTCTGCCGGGGCTTTGCTGCCCTGGGACTTTCGTCCTGGGTCTTCCGCGTGCTTTTCCGTTGCGTCGCTGGTTCCTGTTTTTCTGTCGGTCTTCGGTCGTCTGTATGGCGGTTCCGACGCTTGTCGTTGCGGTCCCTTATTGGCTGCGTGTGTGATGGTGTTTTGTTTCGTACGCGGGTCGGTTATTTTTGTTCGTCACTCGCTCTGGGCTGCGCTTTCCCTTTGTTTTTTGACCTGATTTCTTTTGCGGCTACGGTTCTGGGTCTGTTGTCGTGTTGCTTTTCACTTTTCTGTTTTGCCTGGTTCTGTTCGTGGGTGTTGTGTTTCGCTTGCTGTGTCTCTTTCTTCGGGCCCGTCTGCCCTCTTTTTGTGCGGGTCTGGGCTCGGTTTGACTCGTCTTGGTGTGGTCGTGTGTGTTGTGCTGCTTGAGCGTCGTCTGGCTCGTCTGCTGCCTCTTTTGGGGGTCCGGGCGGGTCGGCTTTAGGGTTTTCCTTTGGTACTGCGGCGCGCCCAGACTGCTCCGGGCTTCGTCCTTCTGGTCTCGCTTCTCGTGCCGCCTGGGGCCTCCCGTGCTGGGTTTTGGACGCCCCCCTTCGCTCTTGTTGTCTGTTTTTCCTTTGTGGTTGGGTCGCTGTGTCTTGGGAGAGTCGGTCTGGGGGACTGCCGCCCCATCTCCGCGTGTTGTTGTGCGTGTCGTTCTGCCCTTTGGGGTGCTGGCCTGCGTTCGGGTCGTCTCCTTCTGTTGCTCCCTGGGCTTCTTTCTTGGTTGGGGGTGTGTTCCTGGGTGCCGCTTTCTGTCTGTTTCTTGCGTTTCCGCTTTTTGTCGTCTGTTTTTTTTCCGGGCGCCCTTTTTTTGGCCTGGTTTGGGGCGGGGGCGCTCGGTGGCGTCTGGCCCCTTTCTTTTTGGGCGCGCTTTCGGGTTTCGTTGTTTGCTGTTGGGTGGTCCTCGGCGTTCTGTGTGTTGTCGTCCCTGGGTCTCCCGGGCGCCTCCGCTCGCTACGCTGCATCTTGTTGCGTGGTTGTGCGTCTTGGTTGGTGTCCTTCGTTTTGTCGTTGTGGTACGTGCACGTGCTTTAGTCCTTTCAGTGTGGTCGTGCTGCTTTTCCATGTGCGGTTCGTGGTGCTCGGCGGGGTTCTTGGCTTGGCGCGTCGTTTTTGGTGGCTTCTCCGCTGGGTGGCCTGGGGTTTGTGCTCGTCGTTGTGTTCTGGCGGGTGCTGCACCTTCGTTTTTGCATCTCGTGTTGCGGCCCCTTTTTGCTTCTCCTGTTGCCTGGCTCTTTGTCGCCGTTGTTTCGGGTGTGTTGCCACCCCAACTTCTGCGGTGGTGGTCGCTGATGGCGTCCTCTGCTTTCGCTCACCTCGCTTCGTCGGGCTTTGTGGGGTGGTCTGCTTTGCTTTTTGTGTCCTTTCTTCTTCGCCTTCTTCGGTTGTCGTTGCGTTCTGGTTTCCGCCGTCGTTCGCGTCGATAGGGGGCTCTTGCGGTCTGTGTCGGGCGGGTGGTGGCTTTCGTGGGTGCTCTGGGTTCTTTTTTTTTCTTACGTTTTCTGTGTCCCCTGGGTGTGCGTCTAGTGTGGGGCTACTGGTCGGCTGCAGTTCTGCTTTGCACTTTGTTTGGGGGTTCGTTCCTGGGTCTCTTGCGTGGCTCTCGTCGGTGCTCGTGCGTTGCTTGGTTTCCGGCAGGCCCTCGTGGGGTCTGGGTGTTGGGGTCTGCCTTAGAGCGGTCTGATCTCTGGCGGTGTTTGCCTCGTTTGGGCTGCTGGGTTAGTGGCGTGCGTTCGCGTGGACGTCTGGTGGTGGGGCCGGCTTCCAGTCTCTCTACTCGGCGCTTGGCTTTCTGCGTGTGGCCTTGTTTTTACGTCGTTTGACGGGCTCTCCTCTTTGGATCCTTTTCTGGGGTTTTGTGCCGTTTTCGGCGGGGTCTTGGTGCTCTTTCAGTCTTCTTTCTTTTCTGGCGCTGTCCGGTGGTCGGCGTTTGCTGCTCGGTGGTTCTCTCTTTGTGAGTGGCTCTGTGTGCCGCGGTGTCTCGTCTTTTCTCTGGGGTTCTGTGGCTGTCCTGGTCCCCCCCTGTTTCGGTGGTTCTTGGTTCTGGTCACTTTTGTCCTCGGGGGCGGCCGGTTGTGGTTTGGATTTTCCTTTGCGTCCTCGGTTGTTCCGCCCCTCTTTCTTGGACTTTCTCTCTCTCTCTTCGTTTCTTTTCTCGTTCTTACGCCTCTTGTCCGCTGCCATCCCCTGGTTTGGTCGGGTTGTTTGGGGCCCGCTGCTCCATTTCTCTCTTTTCGTCCCGCGCTCGTTTGTGGGCTGGTGTGCGCTCTCTTTGTGTTTTGGTTTGTGTTTTTATTTGCGGGCCTGGTGGTCCACTTTACTCTGTTTTCCCTGTTTGCCCCTCCTTGTCGCGGCCTGTTCCGTTTCGGTTTCCCTGTTTACGTGGCTTTGCGTTCCGGCGGTTGTCTTGGTTTGTCCATTTCTCTTTGGTGGCGTTTGACTCGGGGTGGCCGGTCGTCCTTCGTCCTTCTTTGTGCGCAGGTGTTTCTCTCTGCTTTTTCTGTGTGGGTTTCGTGGTGTTTTCGCTCTTCGTGCTGTTGCTCTGGCCGTCGTCTTCCTGTTGGCTCCGGGTCGCTGTCGTGGGACGTGTGTGCCGGTGTGGGGTTCCAGTGGCGTCGCTTTTCCGCTCTGTGTTCCGATGTTTCGGGTGTGTGTGTCGTGTTTCTGTGGTCTCCTTTTTGGCGTTGTTTTTCTGTGTGGCCGTGTCCTGTGGCCCCCGCTGGGTTTTTCCTTTGGCTTTCGCCGGGGGTTGTCACTTTGTGTGTCTCTTGTCTGTCCTGTGGTTCTGTTTTGGCCGGTTTTCTTCGCTCCGTTTCTACGTTCCTGCTGTCGTGTTTTGTCCCACGCGTTGTCGCTTGTCCTCTTGTCATTTGTTACGTCTTTTACTCACCGTTCCGCTTATTACTTTTTTACTTTCCGGCTCCTACGTGTTTTTGCCTCCGCCTTCGTTCGTTTGTGCTGTGCTGCGGGTGCGTTCCCGTCCCCTTGTCTGTGCCGTCGGTTTACCGGGCTGGCTGTGTGCGGCGGGGGAGGGGGGGGGAGACGTGGGAAGGGAGGTTGTGGATCGCTGGGAGCGTGGCGCAGGCGGGTCGTCGGGCAGAGGTGGAGTGCGGCGAAGGGACGGGAAGGGGGGGTGGGGCGATGGGGGTGGGTCAGACGGGAAAGGGAGGGTTGGGGGGCGGTGGACCTAGGGGGTTGGATGGAATGGGGGTTAAGCACTGCAGCCGTGAGTCGTGTTGAGGGGCTCGAGGGGCGGACGGGGACGGGGACGTGAGGCCTGCGCGGGCCTGGCGGTGCTTTGAAAGTATCGCCGCAGAGGTCGGCGGATGAGAAGCGGATTATGTGTTATTGTCGATGGCGACTGCGACGAGGGCATGTTGGGTCAGTGGGTCCAGAATGAGGGCGATTACTCAATGCAGGGGGTGTTTAGCTTGGATTGGGCAGGAGAGGTATGATGGGGGGCGCAGGCTGGGGAGGGGGGGCGGAGCACTTTTGGGGGGGGGGATGAGGAGGGGAGGTTGCGGAGGGTGGGAGTGCGGGGTGGTTCTGGGGGACGATCGGGTGTAGAGGGCATGAAGGCACCGCATACATGACGCAGGCTTACGTCCCGGTAGTGGATATGGTGGGGGAAGTAAGGGTGACAGGCGTAGGGCTGAGTTGGGTAGCGGAGGATGGTTTGACGGAGACTGATCACTGAGGGGAGTTCGAGGGAGAGTGGAGCGATGATTTGGGGAGAGGTTGTTGTTCATTGCCGCCGGGTCGGGGGGTCACTGGGGGGTCTGATGTCTTCCTAGAGCGGGTTCAGGGGGCGAGGGTGGGTGCGGCGCCTGGCGTAGAGAGAGAGCTACCAGTATGTGTAGCGCTGGGTGGACTGAGTAAGGTGGAGCGCCCGCCCGGAGCGGGGTGTGCTGGATTGGCACCTACGGAGAGCAGGGGGGCGGGCGAGGAAGGGAGGGGTCTGCTGGGAACTTGACTTCCAGGCGGCGGGGGGTGCGTGGGGGTGGGCTGTTCGCGAGTCACGTTCGGCTTCCGGGTCGGTGGCCACAGCGGCCTTCGTTTGCCGGGGGCCGTTACTGGGGGGTCGAGGCACGGGCGATGGTGTGCGCCCGGGGCCCCGGTTGTTTCTGTTGGTTTCCGGACGGACGTGTGGTTAGATCGAAGCGGGGGTCGGCTTGCCTTGGGTGTTGTCCTTGCGTGGTGGCGATTGTGTGTGCTGCGTTGGGGCTTGCGCCTTCTGTGCTCCTGACTAGCCCTCCTGGGGTGGATCTCAGTCTTATGGTGCTCCCCGCTCGGGATTGCCACGCGGGCTCCCTGGGCGCTGTTCTATGTTGTCGGGACCTGGCTGGTTCGTGGGGGCTTCGTGCGTACTGGTTTCTCGTTCTTCGCTGGTTGTTTCTTTGTACGTTGTTGGGCGGATGTTGGGGGTGCTCAGTAATTGCGGGCCTTAGCTTCGGTCTGCGACTTGTTGGAGGGGGGGTGTGGGTTCGGGGTCGGTTTTCCTTTTTTTTAACTGTTTGTCGGGGCGGGGTGGTCTTTGTGGGTTGGGGTGGGTCGTTGCGCTGGTCGGGGGCGTTTCTGGTGCCGGTTTCTCGTGATCGGCACCCGCGGTCGTTGAACTGTGTTTGTGTCGCTGGGCCCGTCCTTTTCTGTGGTCTGTTGAGGTTTTGTGTGGGTGTGGTGTCGGGTGCCTCGCGGTCATGGTTACAGTGTGCCTCTCGCGACTTGGGCCACGCCATTTGCTGGGGGTCGGGGTACGGCCGGGTGGGGTGGGGGGATGCGACGTTACTCGGTCCTGTCGCGTTTTGGGGGTTTGGGTGGGGGGTTGCGGGCAGTGGTACGTGGGGTTGATTGTTCGTTGCACCGTAGTGTTGTGGCCGGGTGCGGCGGGCGCCCTCTCTGTTGTCGCTTGACTCGTGCGCGTCCTTGGCGCGGCGTTCGGCTTGCTTGGTTGTCTTCCGTGTGGTGGCCGCCGCGCGGTGCTCTTACCTTCTGACGTCTTCAGCTGATGAGGTGTCTAGTTTTTGTTGTTTTGGGGCTGGTTGGGTGTTCCCCGGCAGTGGTCCCTGTGGGCGGGGCCGGGGCGTCTGCCGCAGTCCCTGCAACTTGCGTGAGGGCCGGGATTACTGGGGCTGCCGCAAGCCCTTATGTCCTCGCCCGTTTGTGGCGTCGTCCGTTCTTCGGGCGCGCTTTGTCGGTGGCGGTCTGCGTTCTGTGGCTGGATACGTGTGTTTCTGGTGTTGGGTCTGTGCGTCCTGCTCTGGGTTGTCGTTTGGTGTTGAGGGCGCCCCGGGGGCGGTGAGGGTTGCCCTGTCGCTGTGGTCGCCGGCCGGTTCTTTGCCGTCGGTGTGGGTCGCTGCTGCTGCTGTGGAGGGGCCTGAATGTATGTCCTACGCGCTGTCGGCGTACTGCCTAGCGGCACACCTTGCGTGGGGTGCGATTTGTGGGGGCGGAAGGAGTTTGCCCTTTTGGAGTCATGCACCCAGTGCGGGCGGTTCGGGCCTGAGCGGTTGCCGTCGGTCTCGTGGGGTATCTCTACTGTGTCGCTTTTCCGAGTGTCCAGTGGTTCGGGTGCGGGGATTGACCCTTTCCGGTTTTGTGTATCCTCCCAGGGGTTTCTGATTGTCGCTGGGGCATTGGTGTTGTGCTTGTGTCGGCGTCCGTCTGGGTGTCCCGCCACTCGTGTGTTTCCGGGGTACGTGGGCGGGGTGTGTTTCGTTCGCGTTCTTGGGGGACGCGAACTTGGCTGTGTCCTTCGTGGTGGGGGCTACGGGCTCGCTCAGGTTCCTTTCTCTTCCCCCCTGCGCCTCGTTGGTCTTGGTCGACCGCGTGGCTCTGGGTCGCGTTTGTCCCGCCCGTCTGTCGGTCTTTGTTCTGCGTTTGGCTTCGTGGCCTATTGCCTGTGCCGGGGGGTCCTTCGTATTTGGCGGCTACTAATGTTCGCGCTTTTTCTTGTTTGTTTAACGGGGGCGCCGGGTTGGTTTCTGCGGTCTGGTGCTCCTGTCTCGCGGGTGGTGTACGCCGGTTGGCCTCCCGGGCTGCCGTGGGCCTGGCTTGATGTGCTTTTGCCCCCCTTCTTTTTGTGTGCCTGGTGGTCCCGCGTTTCCCTGTGCTGTCTCTGGGTTGCAGGGGGGCGTCTGTTCGTAGTGAGCGTTTTGCTCCTGTTTCCGCGTTTTTCGTTTTTCCTTGGTTTGGCCTTGCATGGGCATTTGTCGTGCTTTCTGTTCGGGGGGTGAAGTTGCTTGGTGGGGCCTTCGGACGCTTTGTGTCCTTCCGGGTGGGGTATGGTTGCGTAGCGTGTGGTGCTTTCGGTGGTGGTCCTGTCGGTACGTCTGGGCCTGCGTTTGGGGCTGCCGATTGGGTAGGGGGGCTTTTTTGCGTGCTGTCTTCTTGCTCTTATTCTTGCTGTGCCTCGCTTTGGCGTCAGGCCTCTGTCCTTCTGTTTCTGGCGTGGCGCAGCAGGGGGCTGATTGCGTTCCGTGTTGCCTCGCGGTTTTCTCACTGTGGCTTTTCGGCTGCTTGGTTCCTCGATGACGGGGGGGGCGGCCCCCTGTTGTCTCTCGTGGTTTGTGGTCTGTGTGCGTCGCTTCTGGCGGGTATGGACGTCTGGTTTTGCTCGGCGGTGTTTGAAGTGTGCCTGGTCCTCGTCGGGCGTATGGTTTTTGTGGCACGTCTCGGCGGGCCTTCTTTGGGCTCCTGGTGCGGCACGGGTTGTAGCTTGTTGGCGCCGTTTTTTCGGGGGGTCGGGGGGGTGCAGTTCTATCTGGTCGACCTTCACCACGTTCGTTCCGTTGCCGCGCGTTTTGGCTGGCCGCCCTTGGAGCGCTGTGTCCTTGCGTGATTCGTCCGTCTTGGTGTGCGTGCCTGAGGGTTATTTTCCTCTGGGTCAACCCGCCCGAAGCGTGTCGGTGGTATGCCTGCGTGCTTGTAAGCTGCACGGTGGCGTGTTTTTGTCGGTGGTCGGGCGTCGTGGTTTGTTGTCGCCCCGCGACTGCGGCGCGATAGCCGCGAGGGCGTTGCGGGCTGTTGGTGGGGTCGTGGCGTCGTCTCGGGGGGTGGTGCTCTGGTCGAGGTGCTTGGTGGTTTATTTGCTTTTTGTAGAGTGGGGTCTGTCGCGGGGGCGGGGGGTCGCTGGTGAATCTTGGCGCCAGTGTGCGGCTTGGTGTCTGCGTGAACGTCAGGACGGCGTGTCAGGGTCCGTGAGCCATGGGGTGTTTAGTGACTCCCTCGCGTGCTGTGGGGGTGGTGCGTGTGGTTAACTCACTTTTTGTGCGCGCTGCTGTCTCGGTTTGTGCTGATCTTGCCCTGTGTCGGGCGCGCGTTCTGTGGTTGTGTCGCTGTGGCTGTGCGACGTGCTCCCTGGCTTTCGGTACGTGCTTTTTTTTCTCTTTGGCTGCGCGTGTGTGGATCGTGGTATCCACGGCCTTTGGTTAGGCTCTGATGCCGGTGGGCCCGGTGCGCCTCTCTGCGCCTGTTCGGTGGTTTTCCCGGTGCCGTCTGATGGCGTCGTAGACACGGCGATTCGTTGATGTCCGCCCGTGCTGTCAGACTTTTGTTGGCGCGGCGGTTCTCGTGTTTTGCGCACAACACAATCTTCGCTAGTTCTCTTTCTTTGACGCCTTGTGTGCGTCTGGGTCCGAGTGGTGTTGTCGGTCGTGGAGCACTGGCCTTGGGGGTACTGCCTCCCTTTGCGCTTTGGTGTTTGTCGGGCCTGAGTGTTTCGTTTCGTGGCGTGTCCGGCTATTCCGTGTGTCTGTTTGCTGATGGCGGGCGTTGCTACGGCCCTTGGCGGTGGGTCGGTGACGCTGTTGGGCCTAGTGGGGTCTTGCAGGGAGTTTGCGGTCTGGTTGCTCGGCGGCGGTCTTGCTTGTTTGCGTATTCGTGACGGCGTCAGGGCCCTGTCCCGGCGAAGACGTCGTCTGCTTCTTGTCTTGTCTCTTTTATTGTTGTGGCAGGCGTTCAGCTGCGGGCCTCCTTGGTGCTCTACTTAGGGTTGCGGACGCCCTCCTCTCGTGTTGGCCGTGCTTGGGCCTTGCGGGGAGGGCCTCTATGCAGGTTCACGTGCCGCGTTTGTTTTTTATCCTCGTGCGGCTTCTCCGGTTCGGGGTTGCCCTTCCGCGCGCGGTGCGGTCTGCCGCTTGTTTTTGAGGGCCTGGAGGGCTTGGGGGGCGGGAACGTGCACTGCGCGGGGGCCGTGGGGCGCGTACGTTGAGGGCGGTCTCTTGGCTGCGCGCGACTGGAGGGTCGGGTTCGGCGTGGGCGCCTGAGGCACGGGGTACGGATGCTTGGTGGTGCCGTAGCGCTGGTGTGCTTTCGGGCATGGAGGGCGGCACATCGGGTGGTTTGAGTCGGGTCTTTGCGTAGTCTGGGCGAGGCTCGGGTCGCTTGCGGCGTGCGTTCTTCGGGGTTCGCCGGGAGTACTGAGCACGTACTGTTGCTGGCGCGGTGGTCGGCGCGGAGCGCGGCTTGGTTGAGCGAACGCTGGTATCGTGGCGTCCGACTGTCGGGACTCTGTTTTTCTTTTTTTTTTGTTGGTTTTTCGTTGTACTCCTTTCGTTGTCTTTCGGTTCCTTTTTTGATTTTTTCCCGTTCTTTTTTCCTCTGGTTCTCGCTTTGGGCTTACGTTTGGTTTGTGTGTTTCGCTTGTGGCTGGTGGTTTGGTCTTTGCCCTGTTCTTCTTGTGCTTTTGTTCGCGTTGTCTCTTTTCTGCCGTCTTGCTTCCGTCGCCGTTCGTGTAAGCCTGGTGCTGCGCCTCTATCCGGTGTGGCGCACCTCCCCCCGTCGTGACTCGTGGTGGGTGCTTGTCCGGTGCGGTCTGCTTCTTGGTTTGCGCGGCCTTGGTTTTTGTTTGTTGGGTCTGTTTGTCGTTTGCCCCGTGGGTTGGGTGGTTCTCTTTTTTGTCTCCTTCCATTTGCCCTTCTTCCGTGCTCGCTTCTTCGCTTCCTTTTTTGCCTTGTTGACTTCTTTTTTGCATCCTGCGTGGTTTTGTGGTCTTCTTGTTTCTCATCTGGGCCTCGGTCTCTTGCTTTGTGCGTTGTGGGGCCGCTCTTCTTGCGCCGTTGGTGGTCCTACTTTTTTTCTGGCTGCGGCAGTTTTCTTTTCGCCGTTGGCCGGGGTCGTTGTCTTCCCTGCCGGGCTGTTCGGGGTGGCTGCTTACTTGTCTTTTCCTGTCGGGTTTTTGTTTCCGATTTGGCGCGCGGCGTCGTCTTCTGTCGTCGTCTGTCTTTGTCCCTGCCTCGTTTCTTGAGCTGCTGCCGGCTCACGACCGTCTACGGCCTCTACGGTTCCGTTCTCCTTTGTGTGGGTGTGTTTTTGTTGCTTGTTCTCTGGGCCCCTGCCTTTCTGCTTGTTTCTCGTTACACCGGCGGTAGCCCGGTCCCCGTCGCTCTTGTGTGGGTTTTTGCTCTTGGTGGTGTCTTCGTCTTGCGGGGTCTCTGTGCCCGTGATACTTTCTTGTTCTGCCACGCTTCTTCGCGTCCCTCTGCGTCTGGGGCTCTCTGGTTGTGTATTTCTGCTGAGCTGCTGGGGGGGGTGTGGTCTGGGGGTGTTTTGTTGGATCTTGTGTTTGTCGTTGCGTATGTCGCCCCATGTCTCCATTTGGACGGCTGTTTTTTCCTCGTTTTTTTCTCTGTTTCTGTCCTGGACCCGCCGGCTGCTCGTGTTTCTGGTGGGCTGATCCTTGGTTACGGGGCTGTGGTTCCTTTCGTGTTCGTTTTCTAAGGGTGCTGGTTCGCTCTTCGTTACTAGGTGATGACTTGTTGCTTCTCTCCGTGTCTGGGGGTCCCTTGGAGTACCGGGTCTTTCCTCTTTCCGGGGCTGGGTCGCGGGTGGGCGCTTGCTCGTGTATCGCTCCGCGCCCTTCGGGTCGGGGCGGCGGGCCGGGTTCGTGTTTGCTCGCTGGTCTTGCGGGTCGGGGGTTCCGGATCGTGGCGCGGGGGTTGTCGGCGGATCCGGCGTGGCTGCTCGCGGAGGGGTGGGTCGTCCTTTTTGTCGTTTGGATTTCTTTTGTGCCGGTCGTGCTTCTGGGGGGCCATGCGGGCTGGGTTTGCTTCATGTCGCTCGGTTTTTGGGTTTACTCTGTTTGCGGGTTTGTGTCCGGCCGTTATCCGTCCGTTCCTCTTGGTGTTGCCGGTGGCTGTCTTTGCAGCGGAGCTCGCTGGTTCGGACCCCTCCGGGGTGTCCGTCGCTTGTTCGGCGCGTGGTTCGTGGGCGCGTGTTGCTTCGGTCTTTTTTGGTCGTGTGGCCTTTCTTGGTGTTGTGCCCGTGTCCTTCCCTTTCGCGCGTCTTGGTTGGGGGGTCGGCGCTGCTTCGCGCCGGGAGAGCCTCTCGCGCTCTTTCGTCTGCTTCGTTTGGGCGTCGTTGTGTCGTGCTCGTCCGGCTGGGGGTCGCGGTGAGGGGCGTCTCGTCCTCGAGGTCTTGGGGTCTTCTGTCTCCCGGTCGTTCCTGTTTGCTTTCCTTGGGCGCTGCTGCGGCGCGGTGTCTTGAGGGCTGTTGTGTGAGCTTTTTTTCTTTTGTGTCCGATTCATCTGTTTTTTGAGTTTCCGGGCTGGTTTCTCTCGTCTTGTTCATCGGTCGCGTTCGTCCGTGCGGACTTCCTCTGCTTTCGTTGGTAATGCGCGTGCCCCCTGCTTCGTGGGCTCGCGTCTCGCCCCTGCGCATCTTTTGGTGCGTCTGTTAAGTTTCGTTGTTGGGTTTGTTGGACGGTTTTTCGGGACGGTTTTTTTCTTGGGCTCTTGTGTTTCTGTAGTTGGTGTTTGTCGTTGTATTGTTTCTTTGGTGTTTCTGTAGGGCGTCTGTTGGTTGTTCGTCTGGGGTCTCTGTACGGATGGCCTTGCCTCTGGGCATGTTGTTTGGCGCGAGCGTGGTTGGGACGGGGGGGCTGGTGTTTTGTTGTCTTCTTGCTTCCCTCCGTTTGCCCCGGGGGGTCGCTGTGCTGGCTGGTGGTGCGGTTGGCACGTGTCCCTTCTGGCTTGGTGGGGTTGGGCTTGTTCCTGGGCTTTGTTCACTCTCTGTCCTCTGTTGCTGCCCCCCTGCTTTGGGCTGTCTCGTTTCCGCACTGTGTGTTTCCTGGCTGTTTTTGTGTTTCACTCTCTCACCCCTCCCCTGCGTGCTTTGTTTTCTCGCCCCTGGTCGCCTTTGGTTGGAACCGCCGGTGCGCTTCTGACGCGTGTTTGCTTGTGGTGTGTGTGTGTTTTTTGTTTTTGCTTTCTTCCTCTTCGCTGGTCCCTTTGTGTGGGTTTTTTCTTCCGTGCTCTGCCCGTCTTTCTCCTTTGGGCGTGGGTAGCGCCAGACGTGGTTCTTGACGGCCCGCAGTTTTTGGTTACCTTCTTTCTTCTGGGTCGCGGGGTTGCGGGGGGTCTTGTCTCTCGCAGTTTCCCCCGCTGTGGTGGGATACCTTCGTTTGGTTGTCGGTGCGCCTGGTTTCGTCGGGTGGTGTTCGCGGTTGTTGTGTCGGGGACTATTGTCTGGTGGCGGGCCGGGGCGCGGTTGGTCGTGGTGTGTTTGCTGCTGGGTGTTCATCGTGCGGCGCCTCTGTGGGGTATGTGCTTTTCTTCTGGCGCGTTCTTGTGGCGTTCTTTGCGGTTCGTCTCTTCTTTTTTCTTTGGTCTTTTTCCTACGCCCGCTTGACGGTGTTGTTGGTGTTGTCTCGTTTCGTTCTTGGGGCGTTGCGTTTCTTGCTTTTACGGGCCTTTGTTCTTGTTTCTCTCTGTTTGTTTTTTTGTCCTTGGGCTTCCGTTGTTCTCCTTGTGGTTTCTTGTACCCGTGCCCGTAGTCGCCCCTACCGTTTTCGTGTCCGCTCCGCCGCTCTCGGTGTTGCGCTTCCCCTTGTGCAGTTTTAGTTATCTGGGGCGTCGTTCGGCTTTTTCTTTCGCCGCGTGTTCGCTTCTTCTTTGCTTTTTTCTTCTTTCTGTTCTTGTCCTTTTGTTTCGTCTTTCGCCGGCCTACTGGTGTTGACTGCGACTTTCGGGGTTGTTGGTTGTCGCTTTGTTTTTCCGGTGCTTTGTTTTAGTGTTGTGTCGTGGTGCCACGTGGTCTTCGGTGTTTTGTGTGCTTCGCGTTCGTGCTGTGTCGTTCGCTGGGTGGTGCTGTTGTTGTTTTCCCGTCTCCTTTCTGTTTCTCCCCGTGCGCCTGTGACTGTTTGCTTGCTTGCTTCTGGCCTGGGCCCACCTTGCTGGGGTCGTGGGTCGCTTATTTGTGCGGCCTTTTTTCGTCTGTCTCCCCGCTGGTCTCGGTTTTACTCGTGTTTGGGGTTTTCGGGTCTTTCTGTTGCGCTTTGGTGTTTCGCTCCGGTGGTTTACTTTTACTCTGACGTTGCGTGTTTTTCGCAGAGGTTTTTTTATCTTTCTCTGCTGGTTGCTGGTCTCTTTTTGGTTTCGTCGGTGCTCTGTGGGTCTTCTGGCAGTAGTACTCTTTTCTGGGTTCCGTCCTTGTTCGTGGTCGCCGCTTTTGTTTTCGGTGTTTGTGTTGTTTCTGTTGTTGTGGTTGTTACGCGTCTCGTGTTCGCTCTTGTTTTCTTCGGGTCAGGTGGCTGGGCGCTCCTAGTGCGTTGCTTTTTGGTTTTTTTTTTTTTGTTTTACATTGTTGTTTTGCTTCTTTGCGCCCGTTCGGTTTTTTTGCTCTTGTCCGTTGCCAGTCGCTGGGCGGCCGGCGCTCGCTTGCTTCCTCTGTTTTCCCCTTTGTCCCTGTTCTCTCGTCTTTTTTGTTCGGCCTTTGTGTGGCCTTGTTCTCTTGCTTAGTGGCCCTCTTTTGTGCGGTGCTTCGTTTCTTGTCCGTCTCTGTTCTTGGTTGTGTTTTTGCGTCTCTTCTCGTGTGCCGCCCTATGTGTGCCGTTTTCCTTGTGGTTTAGTCTTTTGAGCCTTGGCGCGTGTTCCGCTGTGTTCTTTGGTGCGGGTGCTTCTCCCGTTTTTGGTGCCTTCGCTTTTACCTTCCTGCTACCGTGTGCCTCCGATCGGTTTGTCCTACCGCGTCTTCTTGTTCTTTTTTAGTCTTGTCTTCCTTTACTGCGTGGGTTTAGTTTCGCTGTTTTTTGGTCGCGGTTCTCTTTCTGGTTACTTTCGTGTGGCGTTACGTTTGCGTAGCCCCGTGCCATTCCCCCTACTCGTTTGGTGGTTTGGGCTTGGGTTTTTGCCTTTGTGGGCTTGTGTGTGTTTTTTTACTTCTTTTGGCCTTTCTGGTTGTTTTTTTGGTCTTGCTCACGCGTTTTCAATACTCTCACTTTCGCTTTTTTTTTCCTACGTTTTTTTGTGGTGTTTCTCGCGGGGCCTTGCTTGTCCTTTGCCTGGTGTCTGGCTGCTTGTGTTTGGTTGTGCGGGCGGCTTTTGTTTGTGCGTCTTTCTGGCCCTGATTGGTTTTCTTGCGCTTACTTTCTTCTTTGTTGTGTTTCGGCCTTGTTGTGTGTTCGGTCCGTGGGCCGTTGCTTGTTTTTTGTCGTTGTTGCTGGTGGACGCGGGCGTTTCGTCTGGTTCGGGCGGCCCCCCGGGCTTTCCGTCACGCCGGGTGTTTGCGGCTGTGGGTCGCTCCCCTCCCGGGACCGGGTTTGGCTTGCTTGGCCTTCCGGTCTTCTTCGTGTGCTCGCCTGCGGGGTGCCGTTTCCCTTTCTTTTTTTTTTGTTTCGAATTTCCTTGCTTGTCGTTCGGCCTGCTTGCGTGTTTGCGCCGCTTGTGTTGGCGCGGCCCTGTTCCTCCGCTTGGGCCTGCCTGTTCGTCTGGTTGCTCTGGTTTGTGTGTTGTGTGCCACCGGACGTTGTTCTTGGTTCTGTCGCGTCGTGCTGGGCTTCGTCACTGAGCGTGCTCCGGGGCTGTTCGGCCTGTGTCTGCTTTGACTCGTGGGTGTGGTTTCTGGCCCGTCTTTTCTGCTTTTTCTTTGGTGTTGGCCGGGTGTCTTTTCGTGTGTCGGCTTTTTGTTCTGTTGGGTCTTGGCTGCCTTTCTCTCGTTGGGTGCCTTCCCCCCCCCCCCCTTTTCCGTTGTTTCTTTCTTTGGTCCGGCCCCGTGCCTTGGGTGTTTTGGTTGGGGTCGCGGGCGTGCCTGTAGGGTCTGCCGCTTTTGTCCCGTCCTCCGCCTCTTTTTGTTTTCGGACGTGGTCCCTGCCCGTTTGGTCTTTGTGTTGGGCGGGTACTGTTCTCCGTCGTGTTGTGCGCGCTTGGTGGCCGGTTGTCCGTAGTCCCCCACTGCCGCCTTGGCGGGTTGGGCGATTGTGGGGGAGATGGGGTCCGGCGGTGTTGATGTCCGGTCGGCGCCGGTGTTCCTGGCGGGGGGCTCCGTGTGGGTCTTGCCGGCGGCTGAGGTTGCTCTTCGTGCCCGTCTTTGTTGCTGCCGTTAGGAGTGGTCCCGGTGTGTCCGCTGGGACTAGCGCGCGGGGCGGCGTTGGTGCTTCTCCTGGCGGTTGTCGTGGGGTCGGGGTGGTCTGCTTGGTCCGGCCTTTGGTTCTCTGCTTTCTTTCCCACTACCCCTGTCAGCTGGTTACCACGCCCGTCGAGCGTTCTAGTGAGGTTGGTGCCGGTCCTCCGCTTTTTCGCTTCTGTTCTTCGTCTCCTCGGTCTTGTCGGGTGTGTTCGTTTCTGTCGTTGCGCGGGTGTCTGGTTAACCAGTTTGAGCTCCTGTTGGTCTTTTGGTCTCGCCTCGTTTTTTCCTTTTCCTCGGGTTGGCAACTTACTGCCCGTTCTGCTTTTTCGGTCGCTCCGTTTTGCGGCGGCCGACATGACGGGTGCTTGAGTCCGGTCGCTCTTCCTTCTGCTTATCTGGTGCTTGTACGCTGGGGGTCTGCGCAGGGTTGGCTTCCGGTTCTTCCGTGGGCTTGCGTGGGGTTGCCTGTCAGGCCTCGTCTTTCTGCGTAAGCTGGTCTACTTCTTCGGCTCTTTTTTCTGTCTCCTGTTCAGCTCCCCGTTCGTCTTTTTCTCCTTTGGGCCGTTCTCACCGCCCTTGTTCGCGCTGTATGCCGCCTGTTTGTGGGTTCGCTTTGTCTGACGTGTGTGCGGTGTAGTGCTCTTGGTTTTGTGGTGTGCTCGTTCTTTGGGCGGGTGGTTTTGTGGGTGTTGTGCCACGCCCGTGTCGAGGGGCCGGGTTGATCGCGCCACTGGGGCTCTTTTGTTGTAGGTCCTCTCTCGTTGCAGCGCGTTGGTTGGGGTCGCTTTTTGGGGATGGTGCCCCGGGCGCCGTGTTCCTGCCGGCCTCTTTGGCTGGCCTTCGGTTGCGTTCTGCTGCGCTGTCTTCTGCTTCGTTCTGGTTTCCTTGGTGTGTCGGTTACTGTGCCTGCCTGCCGTTGTGAACCAAAACCCCCTATATAACCACCATGCCTCCGAAAATCTATCCCCTTATTTTACACCTCGCGAAAAGACGGCGCGTGTCACAACAACCGCCGGCTCGGAATCTCGACTAGAACTGAATGAAGAATACAAAATAAAGAATACTCGTTAAGCTATCGTACCTATCTCTTGATTTTAGTGTTAGAAGATTGCAGTCAGGATTTCAGATTCTTTTAAAATTTCACTTGGAATACCACAGTCATCTTCAAGCATTTTTGAAAATTCGGAATGCACTAATCAACAATAAATAATTGAATAAACTGGTTGCGAAGCGAATTAGTTTGATTCGAAACTGGAAACTGAATTCATGGCGACTTCAGCTGATGATGAAAGAGGACACTCGCCCGATCTAGCGGATGACTTACTAACTACTTCCATGAGCGGCTGGAAAGAGACAACTTTCTGGCCTAGACCGGAAAAGAAACCCTTTTCTGACGTCGTCTGCAAACAAGGTCTTTCAGATCTACGTAGGGACTGGGAAACAGCGTGCTTTCTGTGCAGTGTGGTCGAAAACATTTTTTCGTAGAACATAATATGGTTTCAGTAGAGAAGACCGTTTCAGAAACACAGATATCAGGGCTCAGCTGAATATCTGCTATCCTATTCCTATTATATTAAGCAAGCAATTTATGTATTTTTTATATCTGGTTAATCATTTATATTTGGTTATTTATGTTCAACGGATCTCGAAAACGGCTCTAACGATTTGGAACATAGTAGGTTTATGATATAAAAAATCGATTGCACTAGGTCTCATCCTTGGGAAAACTCGCTGAACGAAATTAAAGGGATAATTCATCCTTGGCAGAAACAGCTGTGGAATAGTAAAAAAGTAAAGTCAAAAAGATTAGTAAAATATTGCAACCCCGAAATTCATAAGATGACATATAGCCAGCTGTGAAATATAAACACAATCATTTCAGAGAATTGTGTTCTGTTTATCAATAAATAAAAATACCGAGCGAAGCTCGGTGCCCCGATATTTAGAGATAAAATAAATGGGAGAAGGAATAATTATTGGTTCCAACATGTGAATAGAATGAGTGAAGGCCGATACCCAAGCAGGTCTTATTGTAGGAATCAGTTGGAAAATAAATGGGAGTAACAGATAAGGAAGAAAAAAATAAAAATATTCTTTAATGATTAGTATCTTTCTTTAGTAGCTTTCTCTCCAAGTTCGAGCTAGCTCTTTTGGGGAAGTAGTTACTAATATGATAGTAGTGTACATTAATTTGATTATTGCAGTGTTTATTGTATAGTTTTATTGATTTATTTTGTAATTTATGAGGAAATAATTAATTAAAAAATTAAAATAAATGATCATTATTGTGTTATTTTGTTGACTTGTGTTAAAAAACTATCTGGAATCTTTGTGAAGCTAGAAAACGATAGCGCTATCTGCTTTGTCGAATGATAGACAAGAGTATGGCAACACCAATATTAATCAAACACTGCCATTACAACGTGGACCTCACTACAGGATCAATGCTAGCGCATATTTGATGTGGGTGTACGCGCGAACTCAGCGGTTATCTGCTCTCGAACGTTCGTGTGCGTGTGTGTGAGACAAGTCGGCCGTAATAATTCATGATATTGTGAATTGACCGTCACCCACATTACTGCTACCAACGGACGGCTGTTAATTATTATTCCATTGTGCCGAACTCATCTCGGCTCGCGTCTTTCCTGTCTGCGGATTTATGCTCTCCTTCCGTGGAGCGAGCATTAAACCGCTCGTCGGAACTTGCTTGACGTAGGTGTGTGGAACGCGCGGAAAGTCCTAAACTCACACATTGTCATGTCATTGGCATTGACAGTTCTGGGCCCTGTTGCATGAGAGAATACAAGCTAATATTCAAGTAGACCAATTTCTTACTGTCAAAGTTCAAATATACTCATGAATTGTCTCGTCGTTGCATCGTAGCTATGTCGTTCTTACAAGTCCGAATTTATGGTACATTCCTACATTTATTTTTTAGAATCTTCAATAAGAATACTCTTCCCATATGCTTACCGATCTTGGCGAATCTATATTATAATTATATGAAAGCGAAATGTCACTCTCTCACTGACTGACTGACTGACTGACTCACTCACTCACTCACTCGCAGAAATAAAAATCTACCGGACCAAAAACGTTCAAATTTGGTAGGTATGTTCAGTTGGCCCTTTAGAGGCGAACTAAGAAATCTTTTGACGATATTTTAACTCTAAGGGTGGTTTTTAAGGGTTTAAAGTTCGTCTTTAAGCATGTATATTCTTCTTATTCTCTTAATTATAATTGAAAAATGTCCATACCATATGTTATTATAGAACTATAATCTCGAGAGAGTACCTCTTCGAAACAGTTGTTCTGGTAACTAAATTAAAAATTTGGTTAGGTTGGCATTAAGTTGAGTTGCCTTTTTAGGTTGGCACCAATTTGAAAATTGGAATGCATTTATCCAGGACCTAAATATTAATTTATCAAGTACCTCCTAAATACCTATTCAGGAGGTCCTGATTTATCGCGGAAAAATTGATTTGGTACTGCTACTTCAGTCAGAGCTATTCCTGGGAATATTATATTACTGGCCGTCAGGCTCGCTTCGCTCGCCATATCCGTTTAGCCAGACGTTTAGTCTGTATCAGTTGCCCTTTATAGGCGCAATAAGAACGGATTTGGAAAAATTTCCAAAGATACGCCCAAAATCTGCATTTTCCAGCGTTTTTTGCTCTTTCTCAGCTTTATAGAAAACAAATGAACAGAAAATGTTCAAATTTACTACCGAAGCTCAGCTGGGGTGCAATAATGTTGAGTTAGAAGGAATTTGAAATAACGCCAAAGATACGCCCAAAATTAGAGTTTGTTCAGCTTTTCTGCGTTTTTTCACCTATTTCAATAATTGATGGAAATATATTTAAAAAAATTCAGTACACAGGTTAAGCTGAGGTGGAGGAATTTTTTTCGCCGAAGATACGCCGATATAGTAACAGGTGTTTTTCGAGAACAAATTGACATAATACAAATTCAAATTCGGTACAGAGGTTCCGCTGAGGTCTACATGCAGGCGAGCGAAGCGAGCCCGTCGATCTCAGTTTTGGACAATCCAGTCGGGGGTCCAGAATTCGGTACAGAGGTTCCGCTGAGGTCTACATGCAGGCGACCGAAGCGAGCCCGCTTATCTCATTTTTGGACGATCCAGTCGGAGGTCCAGGGGCGGAGCCCCCTGGCTACAAGGATATGGCGAGCGAAGCAAGCCCGACGGCTAGTTAAGTATAATTTTAAACAAGAATGAACAGTCAATATTACATCGAATATATCGGTAACAGATTTATAAAGGACAGTGACTAGTCCACAGAATCCTATCTCCTATATCTTTCCTCTATTATTACTAGTAGCTCTGTGAACAGTAGACCTCACGCAGTTTCTCATCCACAAGTACCTGATGTCACCTGTTCTAGTTGATTCAGTTGAATCACAATTTACAGTTAAATCATAATTTACTCTTAATACTGTTATTTGTTTTCTCCAAGATAAAAAACTCACTTGAGTTACTAAACTCAGTTCACGTTTGAATTTGTATCCCATATGATAATTTATCCAGTTCCGTGATAATCTTTCCATTTGATAAAAATATTTCTCAACTACTTTAAAATTAATTTTCTTAATAATATTATAATTTCTTCAGCATTATTTAGTTCATTTAATCATTTGTTATTTCATTTTCAATCACTTATGAAATTTGTTTTCCAAATGTGAGAATATTGATACTGATGGGCACGCATCATAAAACATATTGAGCCCCTACCTTATAGAAATAAGACACGGCCAGATATCCTATTATATTATTGAGCGAGCAATTTCTGTATATCTGTCTATATTGTTATATCTGGTTATCTGGTTATTTTTATATCTGCTTATTTATGCTCAACGGATCTTGAAAACGGCTCTAACGATTTTCACGAAATTTGGAACATAGTAGGTTTATGATATAAAGATTCGATCGCACTAGGTCTCATCCTTGGGAAAACTCGCTGAACGAGATTAAAAGGATAATCCATCCTTGGCTAAAACAGCTGAGACTTTGTCGTCTGTGGATAGTAAAAAGTGAGCAAGTGATTCTGTGGAGAATCAAAATATCGCATCCCCAAAATTCATAAGCTGACGTATAGTCAGCTGTAAAATATAAACACGATCATTTTAGAGAATTTTGTTCTGTTTATGAATAGATTAAAATAACGAGCTAAGCTCGGTGCCCCGAAATTGTTCTATCTAAACTCAGTTCACGTTTGAATTTGTACCCCATATGATAAATCATCCAGTTCCGTGAGAATCTTTCCATCTGATAAAAATATTAATTCAACAAACATCTCAACTATTTTAAAATCAATTTTTTTTCAATAATTAATATTAT
This sequence comes from Sphaerophoria rueppellii, assembly GCA_920937365.1. Lineage (NCBI taxonomy): Eukaryota > Metazoa > Arthropoda > Insecta > Diptera > Syrphidae > Sphaerophoria > Sphaerophoria rueppellii. Next base: position 203,284 of record CAKKXW010000026.1, on the reverse strand, counting down.
ACATTTCTTCTGCATTATTCAGTTCATTCAATCATTTGTTATTTCATTTTCAATTACCTATTACATTTTTTTTTCAAACGTGAGAATATTGATACTGATGGGCACGCATAAAAATGATTGAAACCCTACCTTATAGAAATAAGACACGGCCAGACATCTGCGTAATGCATGCAATGAATAATCCACTTGTCAGCTGATTGATTATGGATAATAATCTATAGTCCGATTAATCCTATCTTCAAAGTAGATGATTTATAGTGATATTAGAGTATGGAGGAATTCCTTCTCTTTTCATATTATCCTTAAAATGCGAAATTTCAAAACACCTTGTGTATACATTGACGCGCAGTTGAAAAAAGAATATTCCTGCCAAATATCATCGAATTCTATCAATGCGTTTGGCCGTAATCGCGTTACATACAGACAGACAAAAGAAAATCCGAGTTGAAACATAGACCTCACTACGCTCGGTCAATTATCTTAAACAGACTAGCAGTTCTGTGAACAGTAAACCTCGCGCTCAGTAAGTTACATTGACCTGCTGGTATGTTTTCTCAAAAATTAATAAATAATTTATCAATTCTAAATGTCTAGAAGAATGCTAAATAAAAATAGAGCTTTCTGTCCAATCGTACCGTGACGTGTTGTCGTCCCGGAATGTGAATGTGAGCGCTGTTATCAGGTCTGGCTGCAACTGTCTACAAAGTTGATGAAAAGATACATTTGCAAGATGTTCGATGTTTTTGAACGTGTAGTATTATAGTCAACTGTCCACTAACGTTGATGGAAACGTTGATGCTAACGTTGGTGGAGTTCATTTTCAGGATGCTTGATGTTATGAACGGGTAGTATTATAGTCCACTAGACAGCTGATTTATGATGAATAATTCTAAAGTCTGATTTTTACGGTAATATTGGCGTTCAAAGGAGACTCCTTTTCCTTTTGTATTATCTCCTTAAAATGCAAAATTTCAAAAAACCGTATGTATATGTTGACGCGAAATTCAAAAAGGAACATACCTGTCAAATTTCATGAGGATCTATTGCTGCGTTTCGCTGTGAATGAGGAACATAAAAACATAAATATAAAAGAAAAACATATAAACATGAAGAGAAATGCAAAACCGTTGACATGAATCTTAGAACTCACTTCGCTCGGTCAATGACTATATATTATGATAGTGAGAGAGATATTACTTCTAACATGAAGAGAGGAACCCGATTTCCTTGCACAATTTGTAACATGGACAGAGTAGTGGGGAGGAGTAAGCATGCTGCGCATAATTGGATGCTGTCACAAACGTAATGAGAATGCTGTTAAGGTGCGTACAGATATACGCGCCTCCAACACGCTCCGCGCACGCTCCTCACTCGCTCTGCAATCGCTCCACGCACGCTCCGCAATCGCTCCGATCATGAACGTTACGGGAGATGTTAGCTCTTCTCGCGTTCCACTCTTGCTCCCCGGTCGATCATCAATCGATCTGCTCGAGTGACGTTCGATTGCGGGTCAGAGCGAAAGTCTGTACGCACCTTTAGGTAGTGGCAATGACGAGTAAAGGAAAGAGCATTGCGCCTTTCTGTCTTAAAGAGAGAGAGAGAGAGAGAGTGAGAGAGAGAGAGAGAGAGAGAGAGCCGTATAAAATTAATATCTCTCGGACTATATATTTTTTTCATAGTTTAATGATGTACAGGCTTATTGTCTGGGGTGGGGCAGCTAATGTGGGAAGAATTCTATTACTCCAAAAAAGTACTGAGAATAATGACTGGTTCAGACTACTGTGCGCATTGTCGTCCTCTTTTTAAATCACAACATATTATGACAGTGTCCAGTTTGTATGTTATGCTTCTTCTGATAAAAGTAAAAAAATGAGTTGCATACTTTGAAGTGTAGATCAGAAATGCATAGGCACGACACTAGACAGAGTAATTATTTGGATGTTCCCTATGTAAGATTGAGAAAGTTGCAGTGTCAATCTGACGTTCTATCAATAAGAGCTTTCAATATATTACCGCTGTGTTCCAGTAATCTGAGTATATCTGTTTTCAAAACAAAAGTGAAAAGGATGCTTTTAGAGAACCCACTGTACAATGTAGGAGAGTTCTTTGATCTCCCTTGTGATATTGTAAATAATTTCTTCCAAGCTGACTGATATATTTATATAATTACGAGAATTGTTATGTTATAATTATTGATTAATGTTTATAGGTATGTTGTAACCTTTATTTTTTATATTGAGATGTTTATATGTGAAATGTCCCACTGTACTATTTCAAGTATTTATCGGCTAATAAATATATTTCTATTTCTATAGATTGTATTTTCTCATGCAATAGGTCCCAGGTTTAAAACGGAACTATTCAAGGAAAGGAGAATCGTCAATGAATTATATTGGTTGATCAAGAATGGATCACTGTTGTAGAGAATGTTACAATACTGTAATGCTACTGGAACTCTTGTTCTGGAACTCTGGATGTACGGGATAGTAAATATAGTAAATTCATCAACTTATCAACCAATGAACTAATTAAATCGTAGTTTTACTATTGGTTGATCGAGACTGCTTCACAGTTTTGAAGTATGCTCACAGGTGCGTACAGATTTACGCGCCGCGAACATGAGCAATGCACTTTTAATCAGCTGACTATGTCTGTATCTTTACAGAAACGGTAAGATACAGATATAAAAAGCTTGGCACCAGCTGATTAAAAGTGAATCGCTCATGTTCGCGGCGCGTAAATCTGTATGCACCTTATGAGGTTATGTTACAATGTTCTTGTTCTGGAGCTTGGTCCGTGATGTACGAGGAAGTAAAAACATGCTTTATGAACTTATCAATCAATGAACTGATCAAATTGCTGTTTCGAATGAATAAACAAACTTATCTAAATTTGAGAGAAGAATAGCATAAGGTTACCTTATCTTTTTCTCTCACTATCATTCAGATGATGTACTTATTGTGTGAATGAGTGAATAAATAATTAATAAAGAATATTCCGAAGATAGATGAAGGCTTATTCCCATTGCTATTGATCATTTTTTTTAATCAATACTCAAAACAAATTAATCAAATTTGTAATATTCATATATTGCGTAACAATAAAAATCTAATCAAACATAGCTCTTTCAAGTGGATCCGAGGCGTATTGGTAGCACGCCCGACTCATAAAAGTTGCAGACCAACCAAATTCTTTTTCGTTTGAGAATTTGCAACTCTGATGATGCACGTGATATATTGACAAGATTATCGACGTAGTTTTGACAAAATAATAAATAATTATTCTATTTTTCCTTCAATAATAACATTCGTATGGCTTTTATTGGTGTGGAGTCTCTGACGGAAGTTCCACTTCGCCTGAATATATAATTTAAGCCGTCAATGGGCCTTACGACTGTCATACTTCAGCCAAGACTGACAATTTAAACGTGTCCATCCGATAACACGGGAGTGACCTGTTCAAAAGCTTTTGGGTATGAGTGGGTTTGAACCCGGGATCTCTAGGTTGCTAAGCAAGCACTCTATCCATTAGACCACGGATATTTATTTTCTATTTTTCCTATGTTTCCTGGACAAAAGAAGATTGCATTTTACAACACGAAATTTCCCTCAGTGCAAACCACGGATTACCTGCAATTAGGCCTAAGTTATAAGAATAAGTAGCCTGTATAAATACTGTACTGTATAAGAATACAGAATACTGTATGAGAATGAAGTATATATACACAAGAATAATCTCATAAACTATTGTTTCCTCCCTGTGTCTTTTACTTGTCTTTTCCTGTTTTTGTTACTGTGGGCTGTGTCTATTTTGTTTCGACCATTTAGAGTTTTTGACTCTAAGCTCCATATCCTCCTGTTTAGGTGGGCAGTGGATGCTATTTTCAATTTTCAATTCAATTCAAAAATTGATTATTTCGCACAAAATATTATTACAAAACAAATTTAATCCATCTATTTATCTATCTATTGATGTGATGGAAGCTCCCCAGGAATTTATGTTCTGATTTTTGTGCTTTTCCTCTCTAGAAGGGGACCTGGAAAATGATCGAGCTTCCAATAGAATTATTGCAAATGGAAGAGCTTCGCTGCACCGACCAATTTATGCATATTCATGAGAGTGACTACTCATTTCATTTTTTGTCAGTGGCGCCTATTCTAGCGTGAAATAACGGCTCTTCTCCGCCTCATCTACTATGGAAAAATCCATGATCCGCTATCAATTATTCTGCAGAGGTAGCGCTATTTGTATATTATGTGAGCTGGAGGTTTATGCTAAGAGAAATTCTTTTTGAATACTGATTATTAGCGTGGTAAGAGACAAGAATAATTTTTGTTTTGACCAATTTCATTTTCGATCTTGATAAATTCGTGATGAAAAAATACTAGAAATGTGAATTTCTGAAAAAATCTGCTGAGGGGGAGGTTAGGGCTTGTGATATCATATAACTCATTCAACCAAAAATCTTTGATTCTTGTATCTCTATCCAGTACTATATTAATAGCATTTCCAGGTTCCATGTTTGAACCATTGATAATTTCCACTTTCATATTGGATGTAGTGTATTCTATATATTTCTTTTCAGTACTATATTAACAGCATTTTCAGGTTCCAGATTTGAACCATTGATAATAAATTGATAATTTCCACTTACATATTGGTTGTAGTGTAATCTATATAGGCTATTTCTTTTTGAATTTAAAAAAGTGGAATTAATTTCTCAGGTCAATTGGAAAGAAGAGATTTTTCTCTAGTTTTTCCAGGGGTGGTTCTCCCTAAAGCCCTGGTTGCATTATTTAAAAAAATAATGATTGAGAAATGCAAAGATGACCCAGTGAAAAGAAACTCTCAACTCTCTAAACTTCTAAACTCTGAGACTTGTTAATCGAATTTAAACTCGGTCGTTCAGTCGTTCTTGGGATAGTGTAACCCTTTATTGCATTTCTATGGTTGAATAAACTTCTCAGAACAATAACTGGAATTCGATGGAAATTCGAATTAGAAATGGGTAAATTGGAAGTTCACGGTTCCAAAACCAAGGCACTGTGTGATTGGTCAATAGTCGCCCTTTTAATTTCTCAGCTCTCTACCAATGGGAAGCAAGCAGTTTGAGAATGTCTCGTGCAAGGCATCGTCCAATGAGACGCATTGTTGAATCTGGGGCGTGGCTTGGACACTCCTATAGTTTTTGGTGTATTGAGCTAGTTCTGCCTTTCCCTACTAGAATTATTTCTGTCTAAAATTGTCGATGTACAGACGTCAAATGAAAGAATAGAATAGAATAGGATAGAATAGAATAGCTGCCTTTATTTCTACCTAGGAGGGCGGAGTTAGGGCGCAGCCGGCCCTCTCTTACCCTAAACCCTCAAAGGTGAGAGGAGTGAAGTAGAATAAATAGAAGTCAAATAATTGAAAGTTTAGTAAACCTTAGAAAGAGAGTGAGATAGGAATCAACGAATCACAAGCTAACCAATAAGAAAGCAGCGATTCCGTTGTCATGGCGACAGCCAATAGGAATTGAATGAGAGAGAAATCAACCAATCACAAGCGAACCAATAAGAGAGCAGCAATAACGTTGCTTTTCAATAATTTTGATATGACTTGGACTGCTATAATGTATCAAGAGTATTGAAAAAGTTGGAATTTTCTCTTTGCATATCATGATTGCTTATTTTATCTCAATGTCAAATGAGATCAAGTTGATCGTTTAAACATGATAACTCATAATAAAGTAAAGTACTGGCTTATACACGTACGGAATAGGAAAATCATGTTTGATGCATCATCATGTCTAAATTACTGGACTGATTTACTTGAAATTTTGCATATAAATTCTTAATTAACCGAGGATGTTTATAGGCCTATTTTCAAAATTTCATTACGTCTAGTTTTCAGTTTGTCAAGTATTAAGAATGGACCCCTGAGGAGCACGCGGTTGAGAATAAAATTGTAATAAATTCAATTATATACCAGAAAATATGATATTGATATTGGATGAATATATAAGTGTAAACATGCAAGAGTTTTCCTCTGTTTAGAAAAGAGTGAGTATACGAGACCCACTTTGGCACAAACACCAAAATACGTCAAGCTGGAACAGTGGAGATGAATGAGCTGAAAGAAGGTGAAATCCTCAAAGGAAACCTTAGCTTAGAGACACTACAACAAACTTTGTACAAAGTCATTATGCAGTATATAAGAGAGTTGATTAACGGTCTTTGCTTTGGCCTCACATTCTGCGAGTCAGCGATGAAGCTTTAACTGTGAACTTTGTTTTGAATAGAGTTGGAAACTCATAAAACTGAAGTAGAACGAAGCTGATGCTCCCAACTTTACATTGAGTTAATTTGGAACTGCGTTAAAATGATCTTCCCGTATACGAGATTCCTGATGCCAAAGCCAGGCTCCCATCTATAGATGCCTTGACAGTCGTGACTTGAACTGTGGAATGTTCATTTCAATTTTCAAAATTCACCTACACGTGCAGAAGTTCATGCTTAATGTCAGATAGGAGAAACTTCGGTGTTCAATGAAGATAGATAATTGGAATACAGTAATCAATTTGAAAGCATTGCACCCTTATGTAAGGTCTGCTCCCTCCTGTCAGAAACTTGAGATATGGATTAAAGAAAACGAGGTATTATTAGTATAGAATTAGTATACTAATAGTGAATGAAAAAATACTAAGAAATTGTCAAAAAACCACTGATATATTGATAATTAGAAAGACCGGTTTCGGTTATTACACCATTGTCAATCTCTGATAAACTTCAGATAAACTCTCAGATAAACAATCTCAGTTTATCAGAGATTGACAATGGTGTAATAACCGAAACTGGTCTTTCTAATTATCAATAAATCAGTGGTTTTTTGACAATTTCTTATTTTTTTTTCATTCAATATGAATAATTACCACAATATCAACTTCTCAACTACACAAAAAGTATTCTAATAGTACTTTGACTTGAATGTTCAATAATAGAAAATTACTAGTAACTTCACTACATACATAAACACGACATTCAGGCTTTTTTTTCATAGTGGCTTCTCAGAGTTGTTCTTATGACATTTGATCACGATTAAAAAAATCTGGTGTGGTGCACTTACACAACTTTCCTTGCCGTTATGAAAATTGATCACCTGACGCTAGTGTTCACGCGCATCTCAAGTCTACTATTCAAAGATCTGAAACATCTGGTAACAGGACAATAACGCTGGAGAAGAGTCTGCTATCTCTTCATAGTGAATGATTTAATAGAATCAACAATTGCCAACAGTTTGTAATTGAATAATAACGTTTTCTCGAATTTCGAGCTTATTTTCAATTTTAGGTGGAAATGTTACTGAACAATAATTGTAGAGATTTTCATGCTCAATCTTTTCCACTTAAATTTTTTTGTTTGAATTGCATCTGAAGCCTGATAATTGGGAATCTATAATCAAATTTTGCATAGATGGGGCGGAGCTCCTGAAACTTTTACAGATATGGGACTTGTGGCAGTTGATGGATCTCATCAATGACTTTTTCATGTATAAATTTGATCAAAATCCCTCCCGTCTAAAACTCGAGTAATGGGTTAAGTAGAACGAGTTATAGTATTAGTTTAGTATATCATAGTGTAGTATTAGTATATTAACATTAGTATTATTATTAGTATAGTATAAGTATTCTAATAGTGGTACTTTGACTTGAATGTTCAATCATAGAAAATTACTAGTACCTTTTATTCCTAAATAAACAAGACAATCTTCGACAATAATCAAGGATTTTTGAAAAGGGGCTTCTCTGATTTGTTCTCATGACATTTAATCACAATTAAAATTAACAAATTTTGTACAACCTTGAACGAAAATATAAACCAACTGCTAAAAACATTAATATTGGTTAACTAGGAAATGATAATATTCATTCGGATACTTGAGAATGAAAAAAGTGCTGGAAACCAGTAGTGTTTCTATAAAAATAATATTAAAAGGGTAGGCTAGCATTAGTTATGTGAACAGTAGACCTCGCGCAGTTATAAACCACAGCCTCCTCTTATACTGTCCATCAGAGTAAATCCTGTCTGTATGACGTGTCGGAAAGATATCGGTGTTGAAACGGCTATAATGGTTGTTGTGTATAAAAAATGCTAAACACCAAAAGCTAATCTCCTTCAAGATATACTGGCATCAGGTCAGCCCGAGTTTAAAGGAGAGAAAGGTCGAGAGAATAATGTTATTTGGTCTATGTTTGACTCTGTTGAGAGGTCTATGTTATTTTAGTTATTAATTGCATGCGCCATTACATAAAATTGCATGCAATTACGCATGCCATGCATAGTCCACATGATAGCTGATTTTTTACCAAGTTACATTGAGGGATTAATTGCATGCGTCATTGCATGAAATTAATAATCCATTCGACAGCTGATTTATGATGAAAAATGCTATAGTCTGATTAATCCTATCTTCAGAGTAGATGATATATATAGTGATATCGGAGTATAGAAGAAATTCCTTTCCCTCTCATATTATCCATAAAATGCAAAAATTTCAAAAAACCTTGTGTATACATCGACGCCTAGTTGAAAAAGGAATATTCCTACCAAATCTCATAGAATTCTATCAACGCGTTTGGCCGTAAATGTGAATTTGAAAATTCACACTCTGGTAAAATGAAGTGGGCCTATCACTAATTTCATTTTGATCTTATAAGATATGAAATTCAAATAGAATCTCCAAAAATTCCGCTTCTGAATACTATAGATACTGTATAATTATTCACGAATAGCCTTCATGAAAAACCAATGATCCTCCCATACAAGACGTTGAGGTCTCAGGAAATTTATTGTGTTCTAATAAGTAGATGTGTATTAATTGTGACGTATACTAGACTACACAACAGAGCAGAGTAATGAACTATAAAGACTATTTATAGGTATTTATAGTTCCCTAGAGCAGAGCTATTTAACAACAGCACTGTATATTTGGTATTTCTACTATGACAAACAAATGAATTGAATTGAAGACATAGCACCCATATCCCATCTCTCCTAATGTTATATTCCCCATTTTTGCAAAAAAAGTATTTCCAAATTACAATAAGGTTAATAACAGAAATATATAGAAGTATAAGGATTATTTCCAAATTATGATTACAGAATGTGTATGAGATCATAATGAGAAAATGCAATTCACAAGTGTTCCATTGCTGCAGTATTAAGACTATATTATTCTTCCGTGTGACTTTAATGAATTTGAAGATTTAATCGCAAGGTGATGCTGAAAACAATGAGACTTATCCTACGGATTTATGTGGCTGTGAACCTTGGCGAGGTCATATCACGTCAACCTTGGACGCATTTTTTCATTGAACTTTGCATATAGTTGAACAATTATTATAAGTTTCTGAAATAGGGATGACATAATAGTAGGTAATAGTAATAATAATAATAATAGTGGTAATAATAGTAATAATAATAATAATAATAATAGTGGGTAATAGTAATAATTTGTATCAAAATATGTAGTAATCGTTTTTCGGTAATTCTTCAAAATTATATTTTTGATAATTATGTGAATATTTCCTCCTTAGTTATAATAATGTGAAATATTTCTCCTATGTTTTGTTTTGAAAATCCACTCTGTAAAAATACTTGATGACTGAAAATGTTGTGAATTGAAGAACTACAAGACTTAACCTATTTCGGACTATGTGTTATCTAAATTTGGGAAAGGAATAGCACAAGGTTACCTTATTTACCCTCTCCCTATCATTTTGTTGATGTACTTATTGTATAAATGAATAAAGAATATGTTGATTATAGAAAGAAATGGAATCATTGATGACAAACTGGAGTACATATGAAATCAATATCTTTCAAAATGGAGATGGTTTAATAGTGGAAATATAATATGATAAATACTGTATATGATGATGATATAGCGAAATGAAATGAATGTTAACGACTGGAGAATATCTCAAATCAAAAAACCTCCTGATGTATACTTGGGCCATATGCACCGTCCACTTCCAACACGATTTTTTTTATGCATGATTCACATACGTGATTTGCATGATTAACCTACGATTACATGAGTGCATGGTTGCATTCAATACAATGTGTTTCATTCCGGGTTAAAACCAACAGCTGATCCATCTTTGTTTAAACGAAATCTATATATATAAAAGCGAAATGGCACTCTCTCACTGACTGACTGACTTACTGACTGACTCACTCACTCACTCACTCGCAGAACTAAAAATCTACCGGACCAAAAACGTTCAAATTTGGTAGGTATGTTCAGTTGGCCCTTTAGAGGCGCACTAAGAAATCTTTTGGCAATATTTTAACTCTAAGGATTGTTTTTAAGGGTTTAAAGTTCGTCTTTTAGTATGTATATTCTTCTTCTCCCAATCTCTTAATTATAATTGAAATTTCCATATCATATGTTACTGTAGAACTATAATCTAGATAGAGTACCTCTTCGAAACAGTTAACTGGTAATAATTTTGTCAGGTTGGCATTAAGTTGAGTTGACTTTGTTAGGTTGGCACCAAGTTGAAGATTTAAATGCATTTATCGCGGAAAAATTGATTGGGCACTGCTACTTCAATCCTGGGAATATTGTATTTCTAGCCGTCAGGCTCGCTTCGCTCGCCATATCCGTTTAGTCTGGACCCCCGACTGGATTGTCCTAACATATGATGAAAATGCTGAAATGAAAAATGCAGGCGAGCGAAGCGAGCCTGCTGATCTCATTCTTGGACGATCCAGTCGGGGGTCCAGGGTGCGGAGCCCCCTGGCTAGACGGATATGGCGAGCGAAGCGAGCCTGACGGCTAGTGCTGTATACGGCTGTCTGATCTCTATTATGGGGTCGGTATGAAAAACTGTACTGATAGCGGAACAAGTAAAGTTCGTCATTTTTTAACCGATAAATTTGAATTTGAAATTTGATGTTGGATTCCCTTATTCCAGTGTCAGTGAAAGTGAGAATATTATACTTATAAGTTAAGGTATGCGAATTACGCATCATCACGTCTGACCTACTAGACTGATTAACTTGAAATTTTGCTTATTATATAGATTCTTTATTTACCGAGGATGGTTATAGGCCTATTTCAAATAAGTCTCAAATAAATTGAAGTAGGCCAAATTTTCAGTTTGTCAAGTTTTTGTTAGATCCTTCAGGAGCACGGGTTACCTGCTATAGTCAGGTTCACGTTATAATGGCAGTGTTTAATTAGCAATGGTATAGGTATCCTTGTATATCATTCAACAAAGTGGATAGCGCTATCTCTTTCTCACTATGCTCTGTTGCCAGATCGTCTTTTAACAATGTAGAAGTAATAATTAATTAAAAAAATATTTCATATTAATTATGAAAATTCATTATGAAATTATTGAAAAATATAATTTCTTGCTATCTTCGATGCGGTAGGAAGGTCTGTAATTTCTTACGCAGTACAGGTGTGGTGAGGAAGAATCAACGATGTGGTTGAAAGTATCCAGCGTTTCTTCCTTAAGAAGGTATTTTGTCTTCCATCATACACCCCGAATCAGGCTTTGCTTCTGAAGACCGGAGTCCAATCTTCCTGCATACAATAAGGCTACACCTTCAGTTTGTAAAGCGATGTTTGAATCTGCATGAAGGAAGATATCCATGTATGCTATTGAAGTTGATGATTCGAAGAAGGCTATTTCTGTATGATGACTGGAGGATGCTGGATGACTTATTTGGCATCCATGGGAGGAGATAGCAGCAGGTAGCTTGAACATCGACCAGACGATTGACAGGATTGGAAGTAAGCTGCGAGATTAACAGATGCAGCGGGTCGCCATGAGCCAGCGGTACACCATTCGTCAGGAGCTCAATCACTGCAATGATTACATTTCTCAAAATTCCAGCTTTCAATTCATCAAGTGGTTCTTCAAAGCAAGAAATGAATTGATCCGACTCAATAAGTATTCATTCAACGGGAACAGACTCTGCTCATTGTGCAATAGGAAGGAGGAGGATGTCACGCATTTCATTGGAAAATGTCCCTTACTCGTCGAGTTCAGATGGCAACACTTTGGCAGGGCAGCATTGTCACGGGAAGATCTGAAGAACTACCTTAACGGAGATGACTGGCTAAAGATAGGTGCATACTGTGTTGGTGCATGGAAATACGGACACTACTTGATTTCAGAGTTCAATGAATAGTGCGTTGTGAACTGTTGAATGAACACTAAGGGAAAAGTATTTGAAAAACAAGAATGTGTAATTCTGTATGGAGTCTACTCATGAAAAACCTCATCGTGACGGTCGTTGACCAAGGGTTTAATGCTTGTTATAACTAAAATTATGTTCTTGCATAATATTATCTAGGAAACAATGTTAAAATAAAAGCAATTATTCATTCATTCATATAATTTCTTGCTTGGTGAAATATAATTGATTATTTTAAACGAGAATCAACAGTTAATATTACATCAATAAACCTGTATCAGCTACCGTCTATAGAAAGCATTGATGATTATACAAGACAGATGATCGGCAAAGTTGTTCTCCTATCCTTCTCCAGTGCCATTATAACGTGGACCTCAGTATAGCATTCAATATAGCTTCATATTTCTCCAATATGATATCATATTCAGAAAACAATATCCTTCCACAATATTCATCGAGTTCCTTGTTACTGGCTTTCAATTTCACAAGGCTCAAAGATAGAAATCATGATATGATATACCTGCTTTCAGTTTCATGAGGCTCAAAGAGAAAGATGGATATCATGATAAGAGATATACCTGTTTCAGGATGGAAATGACAATAAAACGGTATTGTGTAACGTGGATTTCATAAGGAAACTTCATCCGTGTGCCTTGGAGAATAGTAGTATGTACTGCCGAAGCAAGTAGTGGAATTGTATTTCAAGAGGTAGGCCATTACTGGGGTTGGAGAGTTTGCAAGTTGAGTATAGCTTTCTTTGACAATCCAATTCTTGAATAGGGTGGAGGGATTTTCGCTGTGATGGGGTGGTGTAGCCTGTAGCCTGTAGCCTGCATGTAGCCTACTATAACTGGATTGCAATGTAGAGTTGAGTGCTCTATTCAGAAAAGTCGTAACCTTTTCAACGGCAACTGAGAGCTGGGTTGGCATTCTTCAAACATGGAATAGATGTCGAAAAATTTTGGCAAGAGCTCAGTACATAGCTCATGTAGAGGTGAGTACAGACTTATGGTAGATTTTTCATATTGTAATGGATAAAGCTACAAAGGATCTCTATTAGAGAATTCACATTTTTTTCAATATACCTTGTAAAATATCGGAATTTGGGTAGATAAAAATCCCTAACCGAAATATTAATAGGTCTGAAATAAAGTAACTGGCTAATATCGCCAAATAGATAACAATTAAGATTAGATAGCATCAGCTTGTTCTGGCTAAACGGTACAAAAACCTAAAAAGAATTTGAAAGAATTTGTGCTAATAAATATATTATTATATAAAATATTTTTAAGATTGAGGTTAGGTATATGCATTCAGGGATCGGCGACCTAAAGATCGACCAAATCGAGCAACGTAGAATCTGACCAAAAACCCTTGGCAGAGCTCTATTGCAACAAAACAGTATGCAATGTGAAAGAACACATGATCACGTGGCTAACTAGTAGGAAGCATGATACAAATATTAGTATATAGAATATTAGCTAGCATGTAGAGAGCATAAGTAAAAAACCAAATAAAAATAATTAAGTGTATTCAGGAAATAGGAGGTACCAGGCGCATGAATACTGAATCAAATTTGCATGCACCAATAGCACAATAGCAGTTAATAGGCGGCAATTGTAAGCCAATTCAAAAAAAATTATATATATTTCTATAAATGTTCGGAATCTATGTTGAATTGTTGTATAGTCTATGTTATAGATATGGCCCAAAGGCAAAGAAATTATTAAACGCACAACCTAAGTAATAATTTGATATTTTTTGTACGATCTATTTGAACCTAAATGGCGGAGGACTAAGATATTCAAATTTTATGTTAATTTGAAAGTCGGAAATAAGATTTGTAAAATTGAGAAAGGAGAACCAGCACTCGCCAGCCAAATGCCACCATGAGAGGACCCTAAATATTTTAGAGCGTAATACCTTGCTAATAAATTGTAAAAGTTAAAGTTAGATCAAATTATTAAATTTCTTAAAAGACTTTGTGATGCTCTTGTAAAGCAGAAGTCATTTTCAATTTCAAATAATTTATAACCCTTGGAAGAGACGATTCCGGCTACCGTATTCCAGGACCATAAGGAGTTGGATCGACATCGGCGGCTTATAAGAAGATTTTCGACACGTGAGTGATAAATATTGAATTAGTGATGGGCGCCCTAGTGCTTCGAATCTATCTAATAATCAAAGCTAGCTCGTCGAAAGGGTTTTATTTTGAATTAAGAATTTAATAAAGAAATACTTGCGCAAGTAAAATTAGTATTAAAGGTATTTTATTGAAGGAAAAAATAGATCAATACATTTTAGAAAATTCCATTGGATCAAAGAAGTATAAAATCTAGGCTATTAAAACATATTCATATGATCTTTAATTTTTGCAATATAATTTGCGATAGTTTGTTATAGCTCTAATTCGCTAGATGAATTGCTCTACCTATTCCGTCAGGTGCCGAATCTTGCACCCTGAGATAAAATATATATTCAATACAAAGAAATCTACTAAGTACTAGAGAATTATATATATATATTTGGATTATTAGTGGCTAATTTATCAAGTTGATCTTAAAGAACCTATTTTTAATTGAATTGTCCAAGTCGACAAGTATTAGCAAGCGCATATCGCAGCTACATGCAAAAGGATGCATATGATTTTAAGATAAAGGCACATGGTAATGATTCGTGCCATAAATCTAGAATATAAAGTTTAGCCTGTGATATTTTACTGATTTCAATTATTGTTCTATTTTTATTTTTATATTATATTTTTATCGCTCTTTATATATTTTTTGCCTCGATCTATTTTTTGCATTATTTGTTTAATATATGTATCAAAATGTTTATGGTGTGCAATTTATTTTAATTCCTCAACACTATAGTATAAGTATCATATTTATATATATTTATTTTTTAATGAATTACAAGAGTTATAGGGGAAGCTCATACCTGTGCCTATAAAGATTTTATGAGACTGAATTCTATTAAAAAACCAAAAGCAGCTACATGCAAAAGGATGCATATGATTTTAAGATAAAGGCACATGGTAATGATTCGTGCCATAAATCTAGAATATAAAGTTTAGCCTGTGATATTTTACTGATTTCAATTATTGTTCTATTTTTATTTTTATATTATATTTTTATCGCTCTTTATATATTTTTTGCCTCGATCTATTTTTTGCATTATTTGTTTAATATATGTATCAAAATGTTTATGGTGTGCAATTTATTTTAATTCCTCAACACTATAGTATAAGTATCATATTTATATATATTTATTTTTTAATGAATTACAAGAGTTATAGGGGAAGCTCATACCTGTGCCTATAAAGATTTTTATGAGACTGAATTCTATTAAAAAACCACGACCTAACTATATAATTATATCAAATATTCATGCTCTACCGACTGATGCCAAGCAGGAGGCTAATCGTTATTTAAATATAAAGAATAACGTCATAACCTTTTGCTATTTTTACACCAGATTCAATTTGATCATTTGACTGCAAATATATAGGAGACGTAGGCTAATAATATGAGAAAATCCAAAATCAGATAAAAAATTTCTTGAAATAAGTACTAGTGAATTGAGTACCAGCATCTGGTGAACAAAATATCATTTTTTTCATTTGTAGACGAAAATTGTAATGCATGAATAAATGAATATCTTATTGGTAATGAATATTATTTTTGAAAGTACATGAACCTTGTCAAAAATGTTAATGCGAACAGACCTCTGCGCCACAAACACGCGCATTTAACTTCTCACCAGCTTATTAAAACTGCATGATGTGGATTGTGATCAAGTTGGCACTGGCAATCCAAGATGTATATTGAGATCCACGTTATGATGACAGTGGGGAAAGATAGGAGGAAAACGTTGCCGAACCTATGTCTTGTCAATGCCTTCTACAGACGGTAGCTGATACAGGTTTATTGATGTAATATCTGTTCATTCTCGTTTCAAATGATCAATAATTATTTTTTTCAATTAAATCATAACGTATCTTCTCAATAGACGAAATATTTTGTTCATTAATTATTAATTCTATATTGTTAAAAGACGATCTGGTTATAGAGGAAAGCGAGAAAGAGATAGTGCTATCCGCTATATTGAATGATTGACAAGGATAGCAACACCATTACTAATCAAACATTGTCATTAAAACGTGGCTTTTTTTTTATTTTGTGAATAAACTTATGAACTAAAGTTGTAATTGAAGTTATTCCACCTTGATTAAAACATTTATATAGTTTCTGTATACAGGAACTCATTATAGTAACATGTCCTGAGTCTGTTACACTTTTGAAACTGATGTTGGAATAATATCATGAGATTTCAAAGAAGCCGAATGGAAATGTTTGAAAGTTAGAGCTGATCAAAGTGTTTTAATTTTTTCCTCAAGTTAATACTCTTCGAAATATCTCAAGAACTTATTGACATAGAGATAGAACCATGACCAAGGCACGTAAGCAGATTCTCGGTGTAAACGGATAAATGTCAGCTGTTCGTTTGAACCCCGTATAAAACACATTATAATAAATACAACCAAATTTTTATCTTTAATCTTCATTGATTCATACAATAAGTACATCATAAAAATGATGGGGAGGGAAAAAGTAAGGTAACCTTGTGCTATTCCTCTCCCAAATTTATTGACCGAGCGAAGGTTGGTCTAAAGGTGCGTACAGATATACGCGCCGCGAACATGAGCAATTCACTTTTAATCAGCTGACTATATCTGTATTTTTACAGAAACGGTAAGATACAAATATAAAAAGCTTGGCATCTGCTGATTAAAAGTGAATTGCTCATGTTCGCGGCGCGTATATACGTACGCACCTTTAGATTCAGGTCAACGGTTTGGCATTTCTCTTAAAGTTTGAATGTTTATATGTTGCGCATTTACGGCGAAACGCGGTAATAGATTTTCATGAAATTTGACAGGTATGTTCCTTTTCTAATTGCGCGTCGACGTATATACAAGGTTTTTGGAAATTTTGCATTTCAAGGATAATATAAAAGGAAAAAGGAGCCTCCTTCATACGCCAATATTAGAGAAAAAATCAGACTACAGAATTATTCATCATAAATCAGTTGACAAGTGATTACACAGATTTGTGGAGAAGCAACTCTATTGCTGTATTTCCATAAGGTCTATAGTTTCAATCAGGTACTTGTGGATGAGAATACTGCGTGAGGTCTACTGTTCACAGAACTACTAGTAATAAATACAACCATATCTTTATATTTATTCTTTATTCATACAAGAATTAGTGCATCATCAAAATGATAGAGAGAGAAAAATAAGGTATCCTTGTTTTATTCCTCTCCCAAATTTAGATAAGGTTACACATAGCCCGAAATAGGTTAGGTCTTGTAGTTGTTCACTTCACAAAATTTTCAGTCCTTAATTATTGCCTCGAATTAGATCTTTAAATTTAGATGCTTGAAAAGTAAACGACGAATATCAATAGTTGAACGAAGTTTATCGTTAAACGTAGTGTTAGCATATTTTCCTTAAAAGACAGCTGATTCTGATTAAGTGGAAAGAGTGAGTAGTGAAGGAAGTAGGTTAGTGGCGTATTAGTCTATGAGAACAGGGAGTTCATTTCAATTCAGGTTCCAGCATTCATCGCTGTACAATAATTCTCCTGACCCGTGCACGTTGTTCAAGGCTGAGGATGAAGCTATTCACTCATCGAGCTTCGCTCTCTTCAATCCTCCACAGGATTCTCCATCCCTGCCGCACTTAGTCTAATTAATAACTGGCGCTGCTCTCTTCTTTCATCGATCTATCGTCCTTCAGAACCAGTACTACAGAACATTTTAAGTACTAGAGAGCATTTTACTAGTCGCGTTTTTCAGAATATTATCAATTGAGGAAATTTTCAAGTATAACTGGATTCTTCTTGCATCAACGATGATAGAAATCTACCCACGTGTGTGTTGGAATTCTCATCAATTCAAGTGAAAATAGAACTTTAAAATAATCAGTACAAGAGAACATTTTACTAGTCTTATCCTTTAGAATCATCACTAGAGTAAAATTCCAAGAATAACTGGAATTTTCCACATCAACGATAATAGAAATCCATCCATGTGTGTTCTAAAATTCTCATCAATTTAAGTCAAAATGGAATTTCAAAATAGAGCTTTAAAACAATCAGTACTAGTAGGGCCCATTGACGGCTCAAATGATATATTCAGGCGAGGTGCAACTTCCGTCAGGGACTCCCCACCAATAAAAGCCATACGAATATTATTATTATCAGTACTAGAGAACATTTTACTAGTCGTATCCTTCAGAATCACCACTAGAGTGAATAATCAAGTATAATTGGAATCTTCTTCATCGAAGATAATAGAAATCTATCCACATGTGTGCTAAATCTTTTTTTAGTATCAATTAAAAAATCTGCTGCTCTTATATTTAGTTTCAGTTTATCAGAGATTGACAATGGTGTAATAACAAAAATCGGTCTTTCTAAGTATCAATGAACCTGTGCTTTTTTTGACAATTTCTCAGTCTTTTCATTTAATGTGCTAAATCTCTAATCGGTTAGAATAAGTCAAAATAGAATTACTTATTAGTCTCCAACTAGGTGTTATAGTGGAAGAAAAAACGTGAGAGATAATGTTGATTGATGTAATGAATCAATTCAAGATCACAGAACAATTTTTAACAGATTATATAGTTTTCCAAGCTATCGAAGTATCGAATGCTATCAAGAGCTACAAAATTACAATCCTACCAAGTCTTTGGTGTATTATGGATCGTATAAGCATGGATGCTTACTGCTGGAGATATACAAGGACTGAGAGTTTTTGAAAGAAAAGTGGTGAGAAGAATCGTGGGACCTGTTTTCAAGAATGGTCTCTGGAGAGGAAAAACAAATTTTGAAATAGAGCAGTTTTTAAACAATTGAGACATTGTGTAGTTTATTAAAGCTGACAGAATAAGGTGGATATATTGAGAATAGGATATGATAGAGTTGTGTAATGTATATGGGAGGAGAGGATATAAAACAACATTTTGTAATAGAGCAGTTTTTAAACAATTAAGACATTGTGTAGTTTATTAAAGCTGACAGAATAAGGTGGATATGTTGAGAATGGGATATGATAGAGTTGTGGAATGTATATGAAAGGAGAGGATATACAACAGAAGAA
Organism: Sphaerophoria rueppellii; assembly: GCA_920937365.1. Taxonomy (NCBI): domain Eukaryota; kingdom Metazoa; phylum Arthropoda; class Insecta; order Diptera; family Syrphidae; genus Sphaerophoria; species Sphaerophoria rueppellii. Next base: position 183,920 of record CAKKXW010000026.1, on the reverse strand, counting down.
GGAAAGGTCGACTGAGAAATAGGTGGACAGATGATGTGGAGGCGATCTGAGGATGCTTGGAGTTCGTAACTGGAGGAGGCATCGAGACCGTTGGAGAGGCTATGTGAGGGAGGTCAAGAGTTGTAAACACCTGTAGAGCCAAGAAGTAGAAAGAGAAATGATTTTCCAAGCGGATTTTTATCCAAGCATAATTTTTTTTTTGACAAAAAAATGTGTGTGCTATCAACAAATATTGTTGAATGAAAAAGACTAAGAAATTGTCAAAAACACCACTGATTTATTGATAATTAGAAAGACCGGTTTCGGTTATCACCATTGTCCATCTCTGATAAACTTAGATTGACAATGGTGTGTCTTTTTCATTCAATATGAATAATTACCACAATATCAACTTCTCAACTACACAAAAAGGGAAAAAATATTGTACTTGATTTTCATTTACGTGATTATTCCTTCTTGATGGGGATATAATATAGTGAGGTTCAAGTTATAATGACAGTGAAGAAAGATAGTAGAACAGCGTCGCCGATTCTCTGCCTTGCCACTGTCTTCTATATTACTGCGAAATAGAAGGAAGAGAGTTGAGAGTTGGAGGACGATGGAAAAGAAAGAGAAGAGTGATAAGGAAAGTGGGAGGTTATAAAGGAGCAATATCTTTGAAATGTTGAAGTGAGAGCAAGACGATCATTATCAACTTTAAAATGGGAAAGTTTATACAGCTTAGAAGCTGAAATCTGAAGATCTGATAGACTTGGAATTTATTCCAACTTATGTTGAATAAGTATATTCAACTAGAAAAGTATATTCAGTTTAGAAGATAAGATCTCGAGGACGGATGGACTAGGAATGTATTTCAACTTATAAGTCTAAGTGTCTAACGACTTACCAATTATAATATATATCTGTTTGGAAAATAAAATAATATTTGTCTCAAGAATAACGGATAGACTTGGAATGTATTTTAACTTGGGTTGGACTTGCCAATTATAATAGATATCTGTTTGGGAAATAGAATAATATTTGTCTCAAGAATAGAAATAATAAGAAGAACGGATAGACTGTGTGTACGGATGATGGAATGTATTTTCACTTAGGTTAGACTTGACAATTACTCAAGGTGAATAATAAAATAAATTATTTATTCATTTATTTAATTATAATACTGATATCTGTTTGGAAAACAGTATAACTTGTTGAAAAACATTAATATTCCCTGATTTCGAAGTGGATCTTCACATTAACTTACAACTCTCTTCATCTCTCACCTGAAACTACTGGAAATAATGTAAAACCACTGTGAGGTATCCCACATCCCGCAGAACTAGAAATTAACACTGGAACTGCCATTGAATTGGATGCCTGTTGAATTTGATGCCCTCTAGATCTTCCAATTTGAGGGAATCAACTAACTTGAAGCCACACTCTGCAGTGAAAGGTTTGTGGAATCTTATCTGTACCCTGAGATATTACCCTGAGAGCATGTTCAAAACACAGTCATTCTATCACTTAATTTCAGACAGATACTACTAATAGGAATGTAAATGTACAAAAACAATTATGTGACACGACTGGGGACTACCAGTTCATCATATCTGTCAGTTCTCAAACTATGTAGTGTATAAAATTATATGAACAGTGTATAAAATCAGATATCTAGATTATTACGGGTTACACTGGGTACACTTTTTTGAGTTCAACTTCTAGACTTGATCTGAACTGATATGAATGCAACAAACAAAATACAGTCCTTACAAATTATGTGCAGTTAAAAATCATTATTATTATTGCAGATGATGCCCACATGAGCATTTTGCTTGTGCGTGGGTAATGGGAAGTGCGAAGGTGAATAATGAGATGATCAAACGTCCATGCCAGTAAATTCGGCGGGACTCGAACCCGTGACCAGGTAGCACTACCAGACTGAATGGTGCAACGCCTTGGCTATCTGGCCGGCGATTCCATCAAAAGAGCTGAAAGTGAAAATATAAATAAAGTTTGAGAATAGAATAGAGAAAAGTAGATTAGAATAGACAAGAAAAATGCATACCATTCTGACGTGAACACAGAAACAATAATTCGAAAAATATCCCCAGTAACAACATTCACCAAATTCATGAAAAAGGTTCACATAGAGACTACTGATACAAATTTCTCAGAAAAACTCAACCATAGCTGTTAGGAAATCAGGAGGAAGGTGAAGAGGTTAATGTGAAATGAGATTCCCAATTGAGTGGAAAAATTCTCAAAGAGACGCCTTTATTGTTTGTGGATTTAATTTAATCTACAAATCGGTTACCAAAAGACTTATAAGAAATTCATAAAAAACTAAACTCTAGTAAGGAGATTGAAAGAAGTAAGATGATGAGAGAGGTGAAGAGTCGAATGTGAAACTGTATACAATGCTGTCTACAGTTACAATCCTTTCAATTGTACTCTACCGTGATAGAAAAGCGATAAAATGAAATTACCTGAAAGCAGAATGTATCCGAAAAGACAGGATAATAGAGATAGTGCTTCTATGTTGAAAGCGCGGAAATAGATACGGCTCTCTTTGACAGCGGAGGATGCACGTTCAATCGATTCCTAATGGGAAACTGTGGCACAACTCACGTCAATATCAGTTTCGGCTCCGTTTCCACTTCTAGACTTACTGAGTTGCAGCTCAAAAATCTCGAATACTCTTGTTCTGAGGCAGAAGTATTCCTTTTTTCACAAACCATGTTCGACATTCACTATCACACATAATTGCAAAGAAAACTTGTAGATTAAACAAAAATTAACAAGCTGAAAACTAATGCTACTACATAATATGTTAATACTAAAGACACTTGACTCACAATAGTTATTTGTGCAACTAGTGCGCAAAGTGACAGTTTGTTGCACCAAAAGAATTGACAGAATATTCAATCTCAATATATGAGAATTCATTATTCAATTATTATTATCAAACGAGAATCCAAATTAAATGCTGTAATTCACCCCGAAGACTTCTGCTACTGCAAATATTGACAACAGAGTAAACAGCTGGACTCCATTAGCAGTTGAATAATTGCAATATCTCAGTAATTTCCATCTGTAGTCATTATTCAATCATCGAAAATAGTTATTTGTGCAGCTAGTGCGCAAAGTGACAGTTTGCTGCACGGAAAGAAACGTTTACGCACGAGCCGTAGGCGAGGGCGGAATGGTTTCTTGAGTGCAGCAGAGGAACTTTGTGCACATTTTTCACATTACATTTTTCCTACAGTTACCATTGAATATGAAAAGTGGTTGATTATGTGTAAAATGATGGCTGAAATCCATCAAATGTTTGTCTGTATAATTTTGTTATCAATAACAACTTTAATTTATTTTAAACTTGATAATTCAATTGAAAATTAATAATCGATAATTTATTCAAATTAAAAATCAAATTAATCCAATTAATTTGAATAATTTTGAGTAAATCTTAATTCCTGAATAATTTTTCAACAAATCAATTTATGAATGAAAAAAAAATTATTTGAAATAATGAATAATTAATAATATTCAAAACGTATAATTTAATGAGTTTCCATTTTTATTTATTTGAAAATCTGAAAAAAATATAGATAGAACAAATTCACAATCAGAATACACGCGAACAATGTCAACAGCTGATTGGGATGGCTGCAAGATAATACGCAAAGTATTAAGAGTACGCAAAGTAATACTTTGCGCACTAGAGCGGAAAAGTGATTCTTTGCGTTCTGTAATCAGTGCAGGAATGGTCACTTTTCAAGGTAACTGTAGGAAAAAATAATTTTATCAATCTGTTGATACTAATATCTATCTACATGGGCTAACTTAGGCTCATATGCAGATACTCGGTTCAAACGGAGAAATGTCAGATGTTCTTTTAAACCATATATGAAACACATTATGATGAATGTAACCATATCTACAAGTAAGCGTGGTTTAGCGTATGGTTTATGATAACGAAGTGTTAGCATAATGGTCCTAAAGCCTGTATGCAGATACTCGTTTTAAATGGAGAAATTGTAGCTGTTCGTTTAAAGCCCGTGTGAAACATAAAGGGCCGGTCTCCGAGCTCGAGATTTAGTTAAGTTCTAGACTTTGAACAGCTGGAGTCAGAAAATTTGATTTCCAAAGGGGGTGTAGTCGCAGTAAATAGTTGTAGCAAAATAAATCTTTATTTTCTCATTTCTATAATAGAAAACGTTTTTCCTTGACGAAATGAAACATTCCTAGATAATTCAAAATAGCTGAAACTTTACACTCTCTTCATTCTATTTTATGTACAATTCTCTAGTTTTTCGAAATTTAATTTAAACGTGACTTTGACAATGACTACGACTACAACCCGTTTCGGAAAGCCAATTTTCTTACTAGTTTATAGTCTAGAACTTAGCCAAATCCCGAGCTCGGAAACCGGCCCTAAGTGATATGAAATAATAATGTTCATTGATTGACTTTGAACGTGACAAGAAAGATTTGACAAGTATGACTAACTTGACAGGTATGAATCATGTTAATTAATTCACACTGGAAGTCTTGACATATTATATACACGGAGATCCTGAACTCATCACAACAGAAAGAGAGTGGAAACACATTTATTTATTTTATACACACATGTACGAAATCAAAAAAATGACTATGGCCTACAATTAAAAATAAATACTCTACATTTTTACTTTCCTTGCCCTATTACCATAGGTAAGGAAAGTATTGCTTCCCGAAAAAAATTAAGGTACCCCAATTTCTAAATTTCTATACGTTTCAAGGTCCCCTGAGTCCAAAAAACTGGTTTTTGGGTATTGGTCTGTATGTGTGTGTGTGTGTGTGTGTGTGTGTGTGTGTGTGTGTGTGTGTGTGTGTGTGTGTGTGTGTGTGTGTGTGTGTGTGTGTGTGTGTGTGTGTGTATGAGTGTATGTGCGTCTGTGTACACGATATCCCATCTCCCAATTAACGGAATGACTTGAAATTTGGAACTTAAGGTCCTTTCACTATAAGGATCCGACACGATTTCGATCAAATGAAATTCAAGATGGCGGCTAAAATGGCGAAAATGTTGTCAAAAACAGGGTTTTTCGTGATTTTTTCGGAAACGGCTCCAACGATTTTGATCAAATTCATACCTAAAATAGTCATCGAAAAGCTCTATCAACTGCCACAAGTCCCATATCTGTAAAAATTTCAGGAGCTCCGCCCCATCAATGCAGATAGATTCCCAATTATCAAACTTCAGATACAATTGAAACAAAAATATCAAGTGGAGTAGATTAAGCATGAAAATCTCTACAATAAATTAATGTTCAGTAACATTTCCACCTAAAATTGAAAATAAGCTTTAAATTCGAGAAAATGTTATTCAATTGCAAATTATTGTTGATTCTATTAAATCATTCACTATGAAGAGATAGCAGACCTCAAGTGTGTCTCCAGCGTTATTACCCTGTCACCAGCTGGCTCAAATCACTAAATAGTAGACTTGAGATGCGCGGGAACACTAGCGTCAGGTGATAAATTTTCATAACGGCAAGGAAAGTTGTGTGAGTGCGCCACACCAGATTTTTTCCATTACGAACTGCTTGTTAATATTATCACTTCCAAATACTCAAATTACGACATAGCAGTCTGATTTTCAGTCTGAAATCAGACTGATTTGTCGTAATTTAAGTATTTGAATGTTATAATGAATTAAATAATTAATTTAAAGTATACTTGAAATTGTTGAAAGTATTAAAATAAATGATGAATGATTCACTGGTCGTTTATGTGATTTTTGTTCTTTGTTGATCTGGTTGCAACGCTGGGAGCTACATCACTTTATAGACCACTGTAGAAGGGAAAAGGGACAAGCATCCATTCACCTGCTTTGTTCATTTGTGCCGTAATTGGCTGCAGTGTACTGTGTCTCTGTTCTGCTCCAATCACAGAATTAGCTGTTGACAACATCAGAGCTCTTTGTTGTCCGCAGGCTGTTTTGTGAGCTGTGTGTTTTCAAAAGTACCTCGTCGGAAATTGATCGAGACTTTGAAAAATGTCAAGATTTTTGGAAATACTTTGAATGATTCTATTCTGAAACCGTTCATCAGCTATGGTAGGAGGAAGTCGAATTCTACTAGTGAAGATTTGGTTTCAACACAATGAGTGAGAAGTCAAAATGTCAAGATTTTTGGAAATACTTTGAATGTTTCTATTCTGAAACTGTTCATCAGCAATTTCTACTAATTTCAATATTAATTCTACTATTGAAAACTTGGTTCCGCCACAATGACTGAGAAATCAAAAAGAGTTTGAAACGAGTTTGAAACGAATTCTACTAGTGAGAATCTGGTTTCATTACAATCACTGAGAAACGAGAATATTATTCGAGACACCATTATGGAATAAAATTTCGTCGCTTCTCAAATGCTCACATCGGAAACGTTTATCCCATTATTTTGTTAGGCTATAAAAGTTTCCTACAATATGCAGAAGAATGTATTATTGATAAATGTTTTGTAGTCTTAAATCATTTTCAATACTTATGTTATTAATTCAGTATTCAATCAGATCATAACATTTCAGAGCATCTAACTAGCACAAAATTCCTAGGTTTGGTGATTGATGAACATTTGTCTTGGAACAAGCATGTCAATCATGTGCTGAAGGAAATATCACCAGGCCTGTTTGCTCTTAGGCGTATGACCAATGTGTGTGGGCTGAATGCTCTGAAAGCAATTTACTAGGCATTGGTTCATTCCAATATAGCTTACGGCCTGTGTATCTATGGCTGCACATCGAAAAAAAACTTGGACAAAATATTAGTTCAGCAGAAAAGAGCACTGAGAATTATCATGAACATTAAAAGGAGGGACTCGGTGAAACAAATGTTTTTTTCAGCTAGGCATATTGACAGTCTATGGGCAATATGTTTTCGATGTCATAATGTACTTTAGAAAATTCACTGATTTTGGAAAGAGAAGTAGTATTTCACATAGATTTATTACTAGATCCGGTAGAATCGTACAGAGACATAATTTAGAATTTTTTAAAATGAAGACAACTTCTATGGGAGATAAATATTTTAAAATGCTGCCCCGAAATTTAAAGTCCATAGAGGAGTTGACAATTTTTAGAGCCAAGCTGAAAAAATATCTGATAGGATTGTCCTTATATTCATTTAAAGAATTCTTACATATTTGATTGTGATGAATTTCTTATTGACTGTTTTGTGTGTTTTGTTATTTTATTATGTATGACGTTATTCAATGTATCTGTACATTTGTTGAATAGAAAAATATTTGAATTTTTGAATCATTAGAGTATTTGAATGTTAGTGGATGATGTCATTCTGCATACAAAAAATGTATTCTTCTATATGTATCCTCTATTCAAACAAAAACGATACGAGTAAGACTACTTCGATAAATTGTTATTGTAGCTGCACAACTGGCTTTAAATTTTTTCCAAAATGTTTGTATCAATGTCAAGTATTTTCATCTAGTATGGATGGAATTGCAGCACAATAAGTCTTTCACAAAAAATTGTATATTTTGAGGCAAGATTCGGAGGAGAAGACTTCTAGAAAATGTAGATCCTGAAAACTATAAACTTACATTATTTAGATCAAGGAATCTAGAATACATTCCTTATTTCCTTTCCTCTATATTCTAGATACCTTGATTATTTATTCCTATACCAGCCGTCAGGCTCGCTTTGCTCGCCATATCCGTCTAGCCAGGGAGCTCCGCCCCCTGGACCCCCGACTGGATCGTCCAAGAATCGCTTCGCTCGCCTGCATTTTTCATTTGTAGGACGATCCAGTAGGGGGTCCAGACTAAACGTCTGGCTAAACGGATATGGCGAGCGAAGCGAGCCTGACGGCTAGTAATATAGTATTCCCAGGAATAGCTCTGATTGAAGTAGCAGTGTCCAATCAATTTTTTCGCGATAAATCAGGACCTCCTAAATAGGTATTTGGGAGGTACTGGATAAATTGGTATTTAGGAGGTCCTGGATAAATGCATTTCAATCTTCAACTTGGTGCCAACCTAACAAAGTCAACTCAACTTAATGCCAACCTGACAAAATCATTAATTGAGTTACCAGTTAACAACTGTTTCGAAAAGGTACTCTCTCTAGATCATATGGTAGGCCTATGGAAATTTTTCAATATTATAATTGAGAGAATAAGAAGAATATACATGCTGAAAGACGAACTTTAAACCCTTAAAAACCACCCTTAGTGTTGAAATATTGCCAAAAGATTCATGGTGCGCCTCTAAAGGGCCAACTGAACATACCTACCAAATTTGAACGTTTTTGGTCCGGTAAATTTTTAGTTCTGCGAGTGAGTGAGTCAGTCAGTGAGTGTCATTTCGCTTTTATATATAGATTATTAAATGTGTTTGGGAATGGAATTGATCATTTTGCTACAGTTATCATAAATAGTATTGTTTTTGTATGTTGAGATGCTGAATTTTCAGGACGAGTAAATAAAAAGTAGAATAGTATAAACCGATAAAACTGGAACTCAGTTTCCATTTAAAGAATCTGTTGATGGATTTGTGAAAATGTAGTTAAAAACAAACATGACGCTAATGCACTGAAACCTTTATTCCATGTTAAAAGAACGATATCAAAATTGGTTTTTAGTCAATTCACAAGTTAATCAATTCCTCGGCCTTTCACAGATATGAAATAGCAGCTCAATCAGCAAATATGCTGGGGGCCAATTGATTGGTTCATACGCATTCAAAGCCGATTAAGGATTCAATTATTTTTGGATTCATACCGAATCAATTTGATGGGAGGAATTTGGCGGCTTGTCGAAAGTAACTGGCTCCGTTCATTCCTAATATCTCTTCCGTTCCGGGCGCAGAATAATGGATTGAAATGGCAGAGCGAGATTGGATATCGAGTCGAAGATAATACAGATTGCTTTGGCGCTGGCGTCGTCTTGCTCGAGGAGGCAGTGGTAAAGGCATTCCACGTTCACGGCTGCAGTGAGGTTCACGTTATAATGGCAGTACTTTATTAACAGTGGTGTTGCTATCCTTGTCTATCATTCGACAAAGGAGGAAGCGCTTTCCTTTTCTAGCTCAGAAATGTTGCCTGATTTTGTTTTAGCAATGTAGAAATATAATAATTGACAAAATATTCAATCTCAACTATGAAAATTTATGATTCAATCATTTTCATTAAGCCATTTTCTTGACTAGTAGAATATAATTGATTATTTCTAACAAGAATGAACAGTTAATATTACATCAGATATACTAGTATCAGCTATATTTTACAACTGGCAAGAATTGCCAAAAATAATGATTTAAAGATAAATATAATGAGATAGAATAATGAGAAAGATAGGATATCTTAGTGACAGATGGAATTAAATAGAGAATGCATTTATTCAAATGCTAATTAATATATAATTATTATTGAACGAAAATCCTAAATAAATGCTGCAAATCACCCCGAAGACCTCTGCTACTTCAGACATTGACAACAGGGCTAACAGCTAGATGGAAATTCGATGAGAACTACTATCCAAAAATTAGTTGCCAGCCCGATTCGATTCCCGGGCTGGCAACTAATTCTTGGATAGTAGTTCTCATCGAATTTCCATCTAGCTGTTAGCCCTGTTGTCAATGTCTGAAGTAGCAGAGGTCTTCGGGGTGATTTGCAGCATTTATTTAGGATTTTCGTTCAATAATAATTATATATCTTAGTGACAAGACAAAGAATCAGCATTGCTATTTTTCTATCTTTCCCCACTACCATTATAACGTGGAACTCACTATAATCATTGGAGAATATTTCTTGTTGAGGAATAAAATATAATTGATTATTTTAAAACAAGAATAAATAGTTGATATTACATCAAATTAATATACCGCTACAAGAATGAACAGTTGATATTACATCAGATATACCGGTATCAGTTATCCTCTATAGAAGGCAGTGACAAGGCAGAGAACCGGCCACGCTGCTCTCCTATTTTACTACACTGCCATTATAACGTGGACCTCACCTTAGTTTGAATATAATTGATCATTATTAACGTTGATGAGCAGTTAATATTACATCAGATATACCGGTGTCAGCTATCCTCTATAGAAGGCAGTGACAAGGCAGAGAACCGGCCACGCTGCTCTCCTATTTTTCTAAACTCCATTATAACGTGGACCTCACTTTAGTTTAAATATAATTGATCATTATTAACGTTAATGAACAGTCTATATTACATAAGATATACCGTGTCATCAATCCTCTATAGAAGGCAGTCACAAGGCAGAGAACCGGCCACGCTATTCATCTATCATTATCTACTGCCATTATAATGAGGACCTCACCATAGTTTAAAAATAATTGATCATTTTTAAAGTAAATGAACAGTCTATATTACATCAGATATACCGGTGTCATCTATCCTCTATAGAAGGCAGTGACAAGGCAGAGAATCGGCCACGCTGTTCTTCTATCTTTCTACACTGCCATTATTACGTGGACCTCACTTTAGTTTAAATATAATTGATCATTATTAACGTTAATGAACAGTCTATATTATATCAGATATACCGATGTCAGCTATCCTCTATAGAAGGCAGTGACAAGGCAGAGAACCAGCCACGCTATTCATCTATCATTATCTACTGCCATTATAATGAGGACCTCACCATAGTTTAAAAATAATTGATCATTTTTAAAGTAAATGAACAGTTAATATTACATCAGATATACCGGTGTCAGCTATTTTCTATAGAAGGCAGTGACAAGGCAGAGAATCGGCCACGCTATTCTTCTATCTTTCTCCACTGCCATTATAACGTGGACTTCACCATAGTTTAAAAATAGTTCATTATTTTTAACGTTAATGAACAGTCTATATTATATCAGATATACTGGTGTCATCTATCCTCTATAGAAGGCAGTGACAAGGCAGAGAACCGGCCACGCTGCTCTCCTATTTTTCTACACTGCCATTATAACGTGGACCTTACTATAGTGTAATAAACGCGCCTTGTGCTTCGTCCTATCTTTCTGCTATACCCTCTCCATCTTTCTCTTACCCTCTTCTTTACTCTGTTACTCTCTCCATCTTTCTCCTACCCTCTTCATTACCGACTACCCTCTCCATCTTTCTCCTACCCTCTCCATTACCTACTACCCTATCCATCTTTCTCCTACCCTCTTCATTACCTACTACCCTATCCATCTTTCTCTTACCCTCTTCATTACCTACTACCTTCTCCATCTTTCTCCTACCCTTTTTGGTAGAGAGTTAGTGGGGAGGATATTTTTAATATTCTTCCCAAAGAATGGACATTGATATGTCCAAAGCTCCGCCAATTTATGTAGATGCATAACAATATGATTATTATCTATAGTTATTATATTACAAATTGCTTTTTCCTCCACCTACTGTCTAAAGTACTTACTTTACTCCCTGAAACATAATACTAAAGTGTCACTTTTTCGCTCTAGGTAGTAAAAAACAGAAAAACTCCCTAGGGAGTAAAAGTGACTCCATTTAAATAACATGGGAAGCATCTCTATTTAAAAAACTTACATGGTAATAGGTTAGAAGGTCTAAGCTCAGATGAGAAAGCGTAATAGAGGTGTCTGTCATTGAGTCAACTGAATTCAATACCACAACCAGAAATTTGATCAACTCATGAAATATATGTTTGTATGATATTATATTCTTAATATTGGTAGACGATAAAAATTTATACAATTTTTAAAATATTTTATTCTATTCAAAATACCAGCCAACAAATATTTTTGATCTGCATTCTGCAATTCAAATCTGAACCGCGTCAGCCATCTGAGTCAGCCATTTTTGGTAGCTCTGCTGATATGATTGTTACAACTTTGGCCGATAGATAGCGCAATCAGCAGTGCCTATCAGACGACCGGTTTTTAGGTTTTAGTTTTTAGGTTATGTTGTTAGGAAACATTGTCACCAATACGTAAGTTATTAGAATGATTTAATTTGCAGTTTCTATAAAAAAATGTAGATGGAGGAAAAATATTGTGTACATCACGAGCGAAAAATACTTTTTCCTCCACCTACTGGCTAAAGTACTTACTTTACTCCCTGAAACCTAATACTAAAGTGTCACTTTTTCGCTCTCGGTAGTAAAAAACAGAAAAACTCCCTAGGGAGTAAAAGTGACTCCATTTAAATAACATGGGGAGCATCTCTATTTTGAAACTTACATTGTAATAGGTTAGAAGGTCTAAGCTCAGATGAGAAAGCATAATAGAGGTGTCTGTCATTGAGTCAACTGAATTCAATACCACAACCAGAAATTTGATTAACTCATGAAATATATGTTTGTATGATAATTATTATATTCTTAATATTAGTAGACGATAAAGATTTATACAATTTTTAAAATATTTTATTCTATTCAAAATACCAGCCAACAAATATTTTTGATCTGCAATTCAAATCTGAACCGCATGATCTGGAGTCAGCCATTTTTGGTAGCTGCTCAGCTGATATAATTGTTACAACTTTTGCCGATAGATAGCGCAATCGGCAGTGCCAATCAGACGACCGGTTTTTAGGTTTTAGATTTCGGTTATGTTGTTAGGAATCATTGTCACCAATACGTGAGTTATTAGAATGATTTTATTTGCAGTTTCTATAAAAAAATGTAGATGGAGGAAAAATGTTGTGTACATCACGAGCGAAAATTACTTTTTCTCCCTCAGGAAAATTGCTGCCCTCGGCTTCGCCTCGGGCTTCAAACTTTTTCCCACAGGGAGAAAAAGTCGTACTTTTCACTCTAGATATACAAATAACTATTTCTCCCTCAGGAAAATTGTTGCCCTCGGCTTCGCCTCGGGCTTCAAACTTTTTCCCTCAGGGAGAAAAAGTCGTACTTTTCACTCTAGATATACAAATAACTATTTCATATCATATACAGTTCAATAGTTATTTTCTTAGTCTATATTATGTAAATTCATCTATAACTTTGCTGTATTGTAAGCTATTGTATCTAAGTGTATAAGCCAGTATATATTGTAATCTACATAAATAAAGTACTCAATCAATCAATCAATCAACCCTCCTCTTCATCCCTCTGCTACCATTTCCATCTTTCTCCTACCCTCTTCATCGCCCTGCTACCCTCTCCATCTTTCTTCCATCCTCTTCATCCTCTGCTTCCCTATCAATCCTCTCTCTTCTCAACCCTCTTTCTTTTCCTTCCAACTACTCTATTTTGTTCATCTCCCTGCTACTCTCCTCATCTCTCTCGTACCCTCTTCATCTTCCTGCTACCCTCTTTATCCTTGCTTTAGCAACCCTTGAGCGTGATTTACCGCCAGAGCGGTGTTTCATTGCCGAGGCTAATGTAGAGCCGGGGGTGGAAAAATTTCCTCACCCGTCTCCGGACAACCTGTACAGTAATTTCATTACAGTGAGGTCCACGTTATAATGGCAGTGGAGAAAGATTGAAGAACAGTGTTGCCGATTCTCCTCCTTGTTACTGCCGTCTATAAAGGATACTGATACCGGTAAATCTGATGAAATATTAACTATTTATTCTCATAAATATATGATCAATTATATTCACACTAAAGTGAGGTCCACGTTGTAGTGGCAGTGGAGAAAGATAGAAATACAGTGTTGCCGATTCTCCTCCTTGCTACTGCCGCCTACAGAGGATTTTAATACTGATAAATCTGATGAAATATTAATTGTTTATTCTCGTTTAAATATGATCAATATTATATTCACACTATAGTGAGATCAGGTCTACGTTATAATGGCAGTGGAGAAAGATAGTAGAACAGTGTTGCCGATTCTCCTCCTTGCTACTGCCCTCTACAGAGGATACTGGAACCGGTATATCTGATGTAATATGACCTGTTCATTCTCGTTAAATATGATTAATTATATTCACACTAAAGTGAGGTCCACGTTGTAGTGGCAGTGAAGAAAGATAGGAGTACAGTGTTGCCGATTCTCTTCCTTGCTACTGCCGTCTATAGAGGACAGCTGATACCGATATATCTGATGTAATATGACCTGTTCATTTTTGTTAAAAAATAATTATCAATTAAAGTCATCAATTATTGAATAAAGATATGAATCTCAGTACCTTTTTAAATTAATTTTAGTTATAAAATAATTTAAAAGGGTACTGAGATTTATATTTTTATATATATTAAAAGTAGCCCTAAAGAGAAAATTCATTTATTTATTTATTATTGTAAATTTTCGCAAGAAAAGCTCTGAATGGGAGAAAAAACCAAGGATACTCCTTGTACTATTTCTCTCCCAAATTTACATAATATTTTGAAAGTCCAAAATGAGGTTATGATTTCACTTCTCTGAAATTTAGTCCTTTTTCACTCAAAAACAACAGTAACTGAGAATTTTGAATCCTGACAGTTGAGGAACTGGATAGAAAACAAAAATATTACACTGAAAGATAATCAATTATTTTTGTCATAGAAAATAAATTATTCATCGTCAAATACATAAATTTCTGTAATTGAGATTGAATATTTTGTTCATTAATCATTTTCCTACATTGTTAGAAACCGATCCGGCAACGTTGCGAAGCTAGAAAAGGATATCGCTATCTGCTTTGTGAATGATAGACAAGGATAGCACCACAATGATAATCAAGTACTGCCATTATAACGTGGACCTCACTATAGAGCCGGCTGCCGCTTCTTGCTCGGCCATCCTGTCGCGTAAATCATGAACAATCGGCGAAGGCGGTCGACCTAAAGGGGGTGATGCACCCCCCTGATATATCCACCCCGATGCACCTCTCCTCGAACCCCCCTTAACCCCCCAACAGTCTATGATTTATATCAATTTAGAATTTGCCCCCGTTAGGTGCAGCGCAGTGTGACATAATATTACCAGAAATTCACCTGTGAGGCGTGGTTAATTTCACGTTAGATTACTCTCACTTCGTAGATTTCGCGCGAATTCGCTGAATTTCACGCGGTTTCATTCCTACTGCAGCCTATATTATAGCCACTTCGGTCAAACGAAAAATCGGTTAACTATGTGCAGTGGTTATGAAATCATAAACCAATCAACCTCCGTTAATGACTCACGAGTGCTGAAGTATTAATGCTAGTTTTATGAGCTGCGGGGTGATTGATCCTTAACTTTATAGTTTTAGTTGGCTATCTCGCTAATATTCACGTTTATATTCCACAAAAGAGCACTGTAGATAACAATAAAAATTAGAATTGAAAGTAGTGTTTAAGTCATAGTAGAGTAGTGTTTGAGCAATGCCAATTTTATGAGCTGCGGGGAGATCGATTTCCGAGCTTTATAGCTTTTGTTGTTCATGTAGCTAATATTCACGTTTATGCTGCAAAGACGAGCACTGAATTGAAAATCATAGTACCCTCTTTTTGCTGTTCTCAAATCTTTATTTGTCCCGAAAAACATAATTACAATGACAAAAATGGTTGTAAATGAAAAAAGTGAAATACAATATAAAATGAAAAAGAAATACCATTAATAGGATTATACATAACTATATTAAAAACGGGAAGTCCCTGCAAGGTTCGAGGAACCTGAGCGCAGAGGCCGAGTGTTCAATGCTTGACAGTACATGAAAATAATAATGGGATATTATTAAGAAATAGGGGAAAGAAAAAGTGAGTGAGGAAGGGAAGAGAAAGAGCAGAGTGAAGGCTTAGGGGAAAGTAAAGAATAGTTGAAAATTACATAAAAAACATGAGAAGTCTTTATACTAAGCTATGAGGAAATTACATTGCCAAAATTACATTGTTCGAGATATCCATGTATGAATTTCAATTGGCAGTTTTCTATTCAATTTACTAGAGATAAAATGGTTAGGAATAACATTGATGAGCTTTGATACCTGATATAAAAATTGTTTTCTACAAATTCATAAAATAGTATCTGTAATTTGAAAGGTAATAGATGAGGGATGGATGTTATACGGTGAAACACGCAGGTTGAAAAGATTCATATGTTTATTTATGTAGATGATTAAATTTTTTATGTAAAGCTGCCTAACAGTTAAAACATCTAGCTCACTAAACAGGTACTCACTTGGATAGAGTCTGGGTTTTCCCAATATAGCTCTTATAAGGTGTTTTTGAATTACAAAAAGTTTCTCCAAGTGGTTTGAGTATGTTCCACCCCAAATTTTTATTCCATATTGCAGAAATGATTGAATGTAGGCAAAATATATGAGTCTTGAGATTTTTTTATTACCAACTTAATAGCTATAACTATTTAACTATAAATATAGTTATAACTATATAACTCTTTTAATAGTTATTATTTTTAACACAACATGTTTTGATCTCGTAACCCATACTATCTATCTATTTATCTATTTTATTCACAATCACAAATCATAACTAAAATATGATTGGAAGAAGACAACAGGCATATCCCAAAACTGTCTTCTCCCAAATTTTTACATATAAAAATAAATATTGACAACAGGGGAAACCAAAGTTAGTAGACAGAAGGTTGGTCACTCATCTATAGTATTTTTGTTGAAATGCAATTGGAGTGGGGGAACTGCAGCCGTGACGTAGGCTGTAGTACAGAGTTGGCAGAATATCGCATTCTTGAAAATCATATGGTGTCGTATAGTCAAATTATATAACACAAACATTTTCTGACATGCAAGCTTTCTGTTTCTGCTTTACAATAATTATTAAAACATTTGAATAATACAATCATTTTGCCATATAAAAGCAAAAACCCCACCTCCTAACCTTCCCTTTCAAACCCATAAGGTTTCTTCATCTTCTAGGTCGTGTTTATATTTTGTAGTTTGGCTATACATCAGCTTGTGAATTTCGGGGATGAGATATTTTGATTCTCGTAGAACATGTGCTCGATACCAGCATGTGTTCAGTGCATTTACAATGAATGAAATTCATCGGATTTATAGGGATCGGTTTATCGGTTTATTGCGATGCATTGGTTTATCAAGATTTTTTAAGGGTTAATCTGAAATTATAATAGTATAACATTGTCTACTAACGCTTTTCCAGCTTATTAACTTTTTAGTGTCACGTTTTTAGATTCATGAAAAACTTTCAACTTCATTTTATTCATAAAAGTTGAATGAACTTGAAATATTTAACAACATCATTAGAATCGGTGATTCATTCGCTATAAGTATGGAGAATTTTAAAGTTCTAGGTCAATCTTGAGGAGATTATACGACGATATATTTGAAGATACAGTGAATAAACTGTATGCTCAGTGTGGTTACTCTAGAACATTTTTACTACATGTGACGTCACGCTGGCGTTCCCCCCACCACTTTGAATCATACACCTGTGAGTGATCAACCTTTTGTCTACTAACGTTGAGGGGAAACAGCTAGATGCAAATTGCAAATTTCCATCTGTACTCTACAGAGTTTGAAGCATGTTATGTTAAGAGATTTATATTAAAAGGCTGCTATCATCAAGCTTCTATTGTACATGCATGTAGCCCCAAATTACAAAGAGAAAACTGGTAAAATATGGTTAAAATGATTAAATGAAAAAGACTAAGAAATTGTCAAAAAACCACAGATTTATTGATACTAAGAAAGACCACATGAAAATTATAGAACACATCAGAGATTGGAATAAAAAAATGGGGAATCTAACTTTGCAGAACATCAGATAACAAATAACCACAAGTTCACAGTTGAGGAGATGTGAGTTCCTGCATGTTAATAACAAAGCACATCTTTGAATACTCTAGAGGCTTCAGAAATAACAAGAATAATATTAAGGAAAATTCCCAGTATAGTTGAAGTGACCAGATTCATTTCAACCAATACAACACTACGAATTTAGCTTTATCATAACATTGTACGCATACATTAGTCAATAATTTTTCCATTTACTTATTTGTTTTATTATCTTCCACTTGTTTTCTTGGCTATTTATTTTGTACTGAAAGTAAATTTTGTTATCATGGCGAGTCTGTTGTTCAAGCCGCCATTTTGTGACACTGTTGAGTGGAGGAGACTGTCTACCTGGGCCAATGACAGGCGTTCATGCCCTTGACCAATAACAGTACTCGCCTACTAGTATAAATTCTGCTGCTCTTGTATTTAGTTTTAGTTTATCAGAGATTGACAATGGTGTAATAACCGAGACCGGCTTTCTAAGTAACAATAGAATCTGTGGTTTTTGACGATTTCTTAGTCTTTTTCATTAAATATGAATAATTACCACAATATCAACTTCTCAACTACACAAAAAGTTGAATATGTTCATCACTGTCTCAACATAAGGTTCTAACCATTCATTACTGTTGATAAATATACCTTCAAGAAGCACTAACCAAAATTCAAAATTTTTACTCACAATACAATCAGTTGAGGGTCTTCACCATCCTCGGTGTATTAAGAACCAGTATGCAAAATTTCTAGTTAATCAGTCCAGTTGTTCAAATGTGATGATGCGTCATTCGTATATTTCTCATCCCGTGCGTGTATCAGCCAATTCTTCTTTTATTTCATTACTAGCCGTCAGGCTCGCTTCGCTCGCCATATCCGTCTAGCCAGGGGGTTCCGCCCCTGGACCCCGACTGGATCGTCCAAGAATGAGATCAGCAGGCTCACTTCGCTCGCCTGCATTTTTCATTTGAGCATTTTTATCATATGTTAGGACGATCCAGTCGGGGATCCAGACTAAACGTCTGGCTAAACGGATATGGCGAGCGAAGCGAGCCTGACTGCCAGTAATATAATATTCCCAGGATTGAAGTGGCAGTGCCCAATCAATTTTTCCGCGATAAATGCATTTAAATCTTCAACTTGGTGCCAACCTAACAAAGTCAACTCAACTTAATGCCAACCTGACAAAATTATTAATTTAGTTGCCAGTTAACAACTGTTTCGAAGAGGTACTCTATCTAGATTATAGTTCTATAGTAACATATGATATGGAAATTTCAATTATAATTAAGAGATGGAGAAGAAGAATATACATGCTAAAAGACGAACTTTAAAAACACCCTTAGAGTTAAAATATTGCCAAGAGATTTCTTAGTGCGCCTCTAAAGGGCCAACTGAACATACCTACCAAATTTGAACGTTTTTGGTCCGGTAGAGTTTTAGTTATGCGAGTGAGTGAGTGAGTGAGTGCCATTTCGCTTTTATATATATAGATAGATAGGTAGAAAGGGTAACAGAATGGTCAGGTCGATGTTTATCTTTCAGTACAGGTCGCGGTCACAATCGACCTTCATGTGACACAAACACATTGCAAAGCATTTGAGTGAACAAAACGGTTAAGTCTGGATCGCGTTTCAACATGACGACATCCAAAATTTTTCATGTTTGCCAGCTAATTAGTGACATCGATCAAAACTGAAAGCTAAACTGCGACCTGTTCATACTGATTGTACCTTTAGGCATAGAACAAAACAGTCTCAGAAGTTACAAGTTTTCTCTGCATTAGGTTTATACACTTATTGAATGAAAAAGACTAGAAATTGTCAAAAAACCACAGATTTATTGATACTTGGAAAGACCGGTTTCGGTTATTACACATTTTGTCAATCTCTGATAAACACATAAGAACATTCAATTCATATACACTTATATTCCAGGCAAATTCTGAACGGAGGTGAAATGTATAAATCTCTCTCAACTTTTTGGAACTTTTCGAGAATTGAGCACTGGACTAACTCTACGCGGTTCAGTTTCCAAGGGAACTTTTCATCCGTTACAGTTTATGAGGTGAATGAACATAATAAGCAGTTTTGGCTAGAGTTCGGTGTGTTAATGCTGTAGTATTAGCATAGACCTATTTAGCTATGCAAATGACTGGAGTTCAACCAGAATGTTCATTATCGAAGCCACTAGAATCCGAGACAAACATCAATCTTGCAGTTTTTCTGTTTTTAAATGTTCAGAATTTAAATGTACACTGGAATCAGAGGAGTGCGGATAAGACATCCGTTTCCTTTGCTAATCTTCCCAAGCGTATCCACAAAAGTGTTGTCTAATCTCCACTGGATGTATAAACACTGGATGAAGAATATCAGTACCCAGTTTCCTGAAGTACCGGTAGGTACGTCATCCTATAAAGTAGATATAGCATAAGAAAATATCTTATGGTAAGGGAGTTCATGTTCCAAATTTCAACGTTAGCTCAAGCTGATAGTCCAAGTAGTTATTTTTCGAGAAGCTATGTGACAAGGGGACGTTACTCAATAGATAAAAATATAGCATAGAAAGATATCCCATGGCATAGGTGTTTATGTTCCAAATTTTACTGGTATATTAGCAGATATCCACGTAGTTCTTTTTCGTCAAGTTATGTGACCCTGGTAGTCTCTCATATACTGTATACTGTTAAATATTGTTTTGTAACATTGTAACAAATACTACATTGTAACATACATAAAAATGAAGAACTTTAATCTAATCGAATTCAATTATACTGTGTTGTTCATACACTCTCACCCGGCCAAAACAGTAATCGGCTTGAGAGAACAAAAAATCAGCATGAAATTTGAAACATAAACGACCTATACCATGTGATATCTTCTTATGCTATCTCTTCTATTCTATTCTCTCGAAAGTTGTCTTATAAACTCATAATAACACGGAGTCTCTTACACTTGTTCATTCACACACACGGCCAAAACAGTAATAATCGACTGTAGTGAACAATAATCGGCTAGAGAGAACAAAAATCAGCAAGAATTTGGAACATAAACGACCTATACCATATCTTTTTATGCTATGTTTTTCTATTCTATTCTTTCGTAAATTGTCTTATGAACTCATAATAATACGGATTCTCTTACATTCGATCATTTACACACTCACAACGGCCAAAACAGTAGGTAAAAATCGACGGTAGTCGACGACAATCGGCTTGAGAGAACAAAAAATCAGCATGAAATTTGGAACATAAACAACCTATAACATAGGATATCTTCTTATGTTATCTTTTCTATCTCATTTCATTTTCATCATCCATTGACCACCTATGGAAAAAGTTTGTGGATTTATCGATAGATTTATTGAGTCATTCTATGCATTTAATAAAAAAAAAACTATTTATCCATGTGTTGCCCATAATAACTTCTAAACTCTTCAGTCGTATACACACTAAAATTATCTCCAGTAACTCTCTCTAGCTGATATCTGAATCTTATACCTTTCAGTGCCCTGAGTTGTACAGTAGGAACATTATACAAGCTTCTTCCCGACCTCTAACACCCCGCTCATACAGATGGTACATACAGATGGGCGTCGATGCTTGGATTTCGACGGTACCTGGTTCCATAATTGAGAATTGAAACACCAGTAGTTAATTCATATTCATGCTTTTCACTTTCCTTGCCTATTACCATAGGTAAGGAAAGTATTACTTTCCGAAAAGAATTAAGGTAACTTACACCAATTTATAAATTTCTATACGTTTCAAGGTCCCATGATTCCAAAAAAGTGGTTTCTGGTTATTGGTCTGTATGAGTGTATGTGTGTCTGTGTACACGATATCTCATCTCCCAATCAACGGAATGACTTGAAATTTGGAACTTATGGTCCTTACAATTTAAGGATCCGACACGAACAATTTCGATCGAATGCAATTCAAGATGGCGGCTAAAATGAAGAAAATGTTGTCAAAAACAGGGTTTTTCGCGATTTTCTTGAAAACGGCATCAATGATTTTGATCAAACTTATACCTAAAATAGTCATTGATGAGCTCTATCAACTGCCACAAGTCTCATATCTGTAAAAATTCCAGGAGCTCCGCCCCATCTATGCAAAGTTTGATTTTAGAACTTAAATTATAAGGCTTCAGATACAATTTTAAACCAAAACATTCAGTGTGGAGAAGATTGAGAATGAAAATCTCTACAATTAATGACTCGTAGCATTTTCACCTAAAATTGAAAATAAGCTTGAAATTTGAGAAATATGATTATTCAAAAATGTGATTATTCAAAAATGTGATTATTCAATTGCAAACTGTGGCAACTGTTGATTCTATTAAATCATTCACTATGAAGTGATAACAGACCTCGTGTGTCTCCAGTGTTATTGTCCTGTCACCAGCTGGCTTAGATGTTTGAATAGTAGACTTGAGATGTGCGTGAACACTAGTGTCAGGTGATCAATTTTCATAACGGCCAGGAAAGTTGTGTGAGTGCGCCACACCAGATTTTTTATAGAACAAACGAGAATATAACGGCTGGGTAATGGCAGAATTTTTTTCGTACTGTTTACAGTATGGACGACAACTAGTTCTGATAAATTATGTCAAATATTTCGATGAAACCGCTCGGAATTCCCCAGAAAGAAGCCTAAAAAGAGAGTGGACTATTGAAAAATAGGAAATCGGGAGAATAGAGAAAAATTGAAAATCTCAGAGAAACTCCTCTTGGCTTCAAGCTTCGTAAAGCAAAAACTGCAGACTTCAATTTCTTTTTAAGTTGGGCCAAATTAGGCTTTCAGGAAAGCTCAGATATTCTAATCTCTTGAAAATTATCTTATGAACTCAGAATCACACCGAGCAATGAATGCAAACCTCCTGTACAACACAATCAAATGCTACGAATAAGCTTTATATATAGAGAAACTGTCGTAACAAAGTAGATGTATTGGAAAATGTATCTAGCAGGTAAATTCATGTTGAAGTAATTTTCCACAATAATCAATAATATTCTGTTTTACATTTTTAATATATTAAGCTTTGTCTAAGAAATTTTCATTTGTTTATTTGAGTTGAATTTTTTTCATACAAGCAGGTAACCCGTTCTCTGCAAGGATCTGATTCAAAACTTAACAAACTGAAAAATTGTCCTAATTGAATCATGAAGAATTTTGAATGTATAACCAATACTCGGTAAATTGAGAATCTATATGCAATATCCCAAGGTAATCAGTCCAGTAGTTTAGACGTGATGATGCGACATTCGTGAATTTCCAATCCTGTACGTAATAGGCAAATTCTTCCCTTTTTTATATTATAATATTGGGGCACCGAGCTTCGCTCATTATCTATTTATTGACTTTTGTTAAACCGAAAACAATTCTTCAAAATGATTGGGGAAGGACTAACAACCACAGCCCAAAACTGTTTCGTCTCCGAATATTGATTTATACACTATAGTCCTGAAAGTAGGTTATGTTCCATACAATTGAATTCAGGTTCAATTTTCAGTTCAAACATTTGAAAACAGAAAAGTTCTAATTTAGATTATTTACAAACCAAATTGAATAACAAAATAACACTCACTAATCACTTAAAATTGTCAAATAATGATCAACTTTGAAAATATTATGTTATATACTCTAGTTTAGAAGGATTATCATGTCGTCAACAAATCAGATTATGTTGATCAAGTCGATAAAATTGTTGTCTTGCTAGATAAAATTTCTCGCTGATTGATTACTTAGCTGGAAATAATTCTGTCTCTCTCCCACACAGGCACTCACATCTTCTGTTATCTATTTTTTAATGAATAATTGCTATCCTTTCTATGTCTTTAGCGAGTTTTCCCAGGGATGAGACCAAGTGCAATCGAATTTTTATAACATTAATCTCCAAATTTCTTGAAAATCGGTTTCGAGAGCCGTTTTCGAGATCCGTTGAACATAAATAACCAGATAACCTGATATTAAAATATAAACAGATATACAGAAATTAATCAATTAATATAATAGGATTATGATTTGTTTGAGATATTTTTAGAGAATGAGTTCAAACTTAAACCGTGAGGCAAAGTTCCCTCCTACAAAATGTCCCATTCATACCTATTGATCGCTCCAAAAATGATCAGGAAGAAGCCTTTTTAGTACAGCTTCGTTCAAATCTGAAAACGTTTCTGATGCAAACAATAATTCCTTTGTTGTCGTCCTCCACATTGTGCTCTTCCCAATTTGGTACGATTCGTCGTCGCGTATTGTTTCCATACTCCAACAAATGCTCAAGAGAAGACAACCCTCGGAGCTGTTTTACAATGGGCTTAGGCAAACCACCCGGTTTTGAAGATACTGAGGCAATATCATTGGAAAATCATTCTGCATTGAGGTTTAATTTATTCCACAACCTACATAATTCCGCGGCGGAATTGTAGCGTACCTTTTGAAGATATTGTAACAGGAAAGGATCATTGGAGAATAATTCTCTCTTTCTCAGTTTTTCTCTCTCGGTCGTGAATAACAAATAAATAATGGTGATGATTTCTTGATCCATTCCGAGCTGCTTTGTATAAACACACTTTTTTATGTATTTGAACACGATATGCAGTTGATTATTAAGTAAATATTAAAAACTTTTACTTACTGACTGGAGTACTACTTAATAATCGACTGCATGTCGTGTTCAAATACATAAAAAATAAATAATATTCTGCATTGAGGTTGAATTCATATTACATCCACCATAATTCCTATTGAAATTGTTGGGTACCTTTGGAGGAAGATACAATGTTACAGGAAAGCTGAAAGAAATAACTGAGAATCTCTTGACAAGATTGCTCTCGAAATCAATCTGAAACTGTAAAGCTGCGTTTACACCAAAGTTATTAACAAAATGTCTATTTTTCCTTCCATATGGATTCAATTACATTGAACATAACTTATCATACACATGATGAACATATGTGTTTGTCAAGTTCCGTTCAATCTAATAGAATCTATAAGGACGGGAAAATAAACATTTTGCTAATAACTTTGGTGTAAACGCTGCTTTAGTCTACTCATCTCTCATTCTCATCATGACCCATGCACAAGCCTAGAGCTTGTGGGCATCATCCTCAGCAAAAGGAGATAAAAATGTATTCATGAATTCAATTGAGGATGGGTGAAAAGTCCGAGAATGGCTCAATATCTCATACAGAAAAGAAGTTAGGATCCTGAGGATCCTACTAAAATTTGAAATACTACTTTACTTTGACATTTAAAATATGGTTCGCCATCTTGGATCCACCATTTTGAATGCAACTTCATTTTCTTAAATAGATCGTTGGTCATGAGATACATGATTGTGATACGGGATTTCAAGAGAAAATAAATGGCGAAAACAGCATATTTATATCTCGAACTATTTCGAAGATATTCACATTATTAATCAATACTAATCAAAGCAGAACGGGCAGAAAAAAGTATGAGAACAGCTTAATATATCAATAATGAATAAATTATAAATAAAATGTGAAAATTATAAATTAAATATCAATTAAAAATAAATGTTATTTCAGTTTCAAAAAGTGGATTTTCAAATTTAGATGTTTCAAAACCAAAGATAGAAGAAATATTTCAGGTTACTATCACTAAAATAGGGATATCACTTAATAGTTGGCCTCCACATCACCCCTTACAGCCAACCCGTTCCACCACATGGCGCCAAGTGACTAGTGAGTATATGCTTAGGCAATTTGCGTGTAATAGAACGGCACAAGTGGCCTTTATTTATTGCAACTGTCATAAAAAATGTGTTTTGGAACTCATAACAGTTGAATAGGTTCCTGGAAGAATCTTATTCTCTTTTTAAAAATTCTCGACACTTCAAAAAAATCGATTTGATTTGACAGTTTATTACCAATTGCAACGCATCTTTCTAATGGAGCAGTACAGCTTCTAAGAACGGCATGAAATTGATGTTACTGTCTCAAGTTCCGCGCCGGTACAATTACACCAACTCCTCGGTCGCCAACTTCTTTACGTCCTTGTAGACAGTCATGCAAAAAAAATGCATCAAACTTCATTCTTCGCCATTCCAAAGATTCAATTTTCACCTCGTTGCAAAACTTCTCCGTTACCTAAATTAGCAAGTCTAATATTCACATACTAGTAGTCCTGTGAACAGTAGACCTCGCGCTCAGTAAGTTACATTGACCTGTTGTTATGTTCTCTCAAAAAATAAGAAATAGTTTATCAATTTGAAATGTCTAGAAAAAATCCTCAATAAACATAGAGCTTTCTGTCCTATCGTACCGTGACGTGTCGTCCCGGAATGTGAGTGTGAGCGCTGTTATCAGGTCTGGCTGCAACTGTCTACAACGTTGATGGAAAGATACATTTTCAAGATGTTCGATGTTTTTGAACGGGTAGTATTATAGTCAACTGTCTACTAACGTTGATTGAAAGATACATTTTCAAGATGTTCGATGTTTTTGAACGGGTAGTATTATAGTCCACTAAACAGCTGATTTATGATGAATAATTCTATAGTCTGAATTTTACTCCAATATTGGCGTATGAAGGAAACTCATTTTTTCCTCTTATACTAGTAGTTCTGTGAACAGTAGACCTCACGCAGTATTCTCATCCACAAGTACCTGATTGAAACTATAGACCTTATGGAAATACAGCAATAGACTGGCTTCTCCACAAACCTTTGTAATAACTTATCAGCTTATTTATGATTAATAATTCTATAGTCTGATTTTTACTCCAATATTGGCGTATGAAGGAGGCTCCTTTTCCCTTTCATATTATCCTTGAAATGCAACATTTCCAAAAACTTTGTATATACGTCGACGCGCAATTAAAAAATGAACATACCAGTCAAATTTCATGAAAATCTATTACCGCGTTTCGCCGTAAATGCGCAACATAAAAACATATGAACATTTAAACAATCAAACATTCAAACATTTAAACAATGCCAAACCGTCGACTTGAATCTTAGACCTCACTTCGCTCGGTCAATTATCATTGAAATGTAACATTTCCAAAAACCTTGTGTATACGTCGACTCGAAATTTAAAAAGGAACATACCTGTAAAATTTCATGAAAATCTATTACCGCGTTTCGCCGAAAATGCGCAACATATAAGCATCATTATACATTTAAACATTAAGAGAAATGCCAAACCGTCGACTTGAATCTTAGACCTCACCTCGCTCGGTCAATTATCATTGAAATGCAACATTTCCAAAAACTTTGTATATACATCGACGCGCAATTTTAAAAGGAACATACCTGTCAAATTTCATGGAAATCTATTACCGCGTTTCTCCGCAAATGCGCAACATATGAACATATATACATTTAAACATTAAGAGAAATGCCAAACCGTCGACTTGAATCTTAGACCTCACTTCGCTCGGTTAATTAAAGAAATAATTTGAAGAAGAAGGACCGAAAAACAAACTCAATTTTATTTAAAAGCATAGCTGTACAACTTATCAATTAATTGTTTTGCAAATGAGGTTGTGATAACCTTCCTGTTTATTCATTTTATCATTCAGAATAACAAAACTTACAGAAAATTACAACTGTTCCAGTTGGTAAAGCTGCCAAAGGCAGGGGTCAACGTGCAAACCTGTAATGATTTTTCACACACCTGCTTTGTAGTCTGAGCTGAGCTGTAATGTCCGAATGGGAAGGCGGCAAACGAGGCGTAACGGCCCAAGAAGCCAACTATATCAGCAGAGCATCGCCCTCTCTCTCGTTCATTAAGCTAATTATTGTAGCACGGTCTCTGTCCCCTCTATCAACACAAAGACCTTTGAAAAGATTCGCAGTTGAAGTGAATACGACCACTCGGCTCTCGTTCAGATTACTTGCGAAGATTAACAGAGTTTGAGATCAAAAGATATTACGAATCATCCGGAAAGTTTTTCGAACAAACTACCAAAACTCCAAATTCATCCAAATACAGTATACAGAGTGGGTGAAAAAGTCCGAGAACGGCTTAATATCTCATACACAAGGTAATTTGACGGTGGATGTGATTGGGGATCCTACTCAAATTGAAAATACTACTTTACTATGACTTCAAAAATCTGGTCCGCCATATTGAATGCAACTTTATTTTTTAAATAGGAAGGTGGTTATGCGATACATGATTTCGATACGAAATTCGAAGAAAAAACGAATGGCGAAAACCCCACATCGATATCGCTAACCGTTCAGAAAATATTCACATTATCAATCAGTACCATGCAAATCAAAAATGAAATACATGAGTGGTATTGATTAATAATGTGATTATCTTCTAAACGGTTTGAGATATCGATGTGCGGTTTTCACCATTCATTTTTCTTGAAATTCTGTATCGAAATCATGTATTGCATGACCACCTTCCTATTTTAAAAAATGAAGTTGCATTAAAAATGGCGGATCCAAGATGGTGGACCAGATTTTTAAAGACATAGTAAAGTAGTATTTCAATTCGAGTAACATCCCCAATCACACTCACCTTGGAATCACTTCTTTTTATGAGATACATAGCCGTTCTCAGACTTTTTCCTCTCTTTTCTGCTTTGAATAGTATTGATTAATAATGTAAACGGTTTGAGATATCAATGTGCGGTTTTCGCCATTCATTTTTTCTTGAAATTCCGTTTCGAAATCATGTATCGCATGAACACCTTCCTATTTAAAAAAATGAAGTTGCATTCAATATGGCGGATCCAAGATGGCGGACCAGATTTTTAAAGTCATTGTAAAGTATTTTTTTCAATTTGAGTAGGATCCCCAATCACACCCACCGTCAAATTACCTTTGTGTATGAGATATAAAGCCGTTCTCGGACTTTTTCACCCACTCTGTATAATAAAGGAAAGAAATGGCTTATAGGCTACACGAACGGGATAGGAAATTCACGAATGACGCATCATTACGTCTGAACTACTCAACTGATTACTTGAGATTTTGCATATAGATTCTCATTTTACCAATGATGGCTTACTCAAAATTCTTGAAGATTGCAGTAGGTCAAGTTTGCAGCATGTCAAGTTCTCAGTATGTCAAGTTTTCAATCAGCCCCTTGCGGGGCACGGGCTACTTGCTAGTCACAGATAAAGATAGCCTGTTAAGAGGTGGAGAGTGGTGGATGCTCACGACCTACTAATGCTTATAATCTCCACAGAGAAAATTGTAATTTTGTGTAATTAAAATCTAAATCAATAAAATTGTAATTAAAATCTGTGTAATTTCCACATTAGGGTTAGGCTAGTTTCACATTTCATTCGGTTCGTTACGTTTTCGGCAAATTCTGATAAGTGTGAAACGGTAATTCAGTTTTGAATTCGGTACCGAATAGAAACCGCATAGAACCGAACGCCCACTTGACTCTAAGAAAATTCCATCAGGTTACAATTCGTTGCTAGCGAGAGGCTACTTTCATACACTTTCGGTTCGGTTCGGTTCGTTTCGTTTTCGGTTCGTTTTCGGCAAATTCCGATATGTGTAAAACGATGATTCGGTTTGAATTCGGTACCGAATAGCAACCGCATAGCACCGAACGCCCCCTCGACACGAATAGGCTTCATCATATTCGAATTCGTTGCTAGGGAAACGGGAAAAAACAAAGTCTTACCTTTTTTTTGTTTTTATTTTAAACTGATATCGTGATTATCTGCTTCAAAAATTTTCCAAGTCAAAATCATATGGACAATTCATTTCTGTTAGTTCACAGGAACATTTTTTTCTCAATGAATAGTTTGCTAAAAAAATATGAAAGATATAAATTAAAACTCAGGGAGAATTTTTCATTTTGTTATTTTTATTTCTATTTTTCCACGAATATTACATGATTTCATCAATGGAGAGAAGAGATGGAGTTTATATACCATATGTCAAAAGAAGAACAAATTTTCAATTCAAAATAATCATATCTCTGAACATCCAAAATTAACATAATCAATCACATAGAAACTATTCAAATAATTCACTATTTTTAATTAATTTTAAAATTTTGTTGTTCAAGAAATAACATATCACAATTTAACACAAGCTTTTATATTCAAATATACCAGCATGAACTCTGAAAATCCAAACACAGCTGTGTTTGAGAAGAAAATACCTAATTAGAAACCGTACGAATTAAAACCTGACATGTATGAAAGCCTCATTCGTTTTCGGTAACGAGCCGAACCGAACCGAAAACGTACCGAACCGAATGAAACCGAAAGCGTGTGAAGCTAGCCTAAGATAATATATATGATAATTATTCGAAAAGTACTAGTACTCATTATCATTCAGTTTCAGATATAATAATGAGATCCTGAAATGACCCTAGAGTTGAGAAGCATTGTAAGAAACTGAATTCTTGATTCTATTCTTGGAACTAAATAACAATAATTTGTGAATCAGCTCTGCATCAAATTTCATTCATTCTGAATTGATTCATTTCAATTACTTCCAACCACAACTTGACTCTTTTGGGAACGATAGAGCATGACTTGCTTATGTGTTCAAGTGACGATCGAGGTAGAAATACAACATCTCTCGACCATTTGTCCACAAATTGCGTTCTTCAGCTTGCAATCTGAATGTGACTTGCTTATGAGTTTCAAGTAGCGATTGAGGTAGAAATACAACATCTCTCGACCATTTGTCTACAAATTGCGTTCTTGAAGCTTGCAATCTGAATGTGACTTGCTTATGAGTTTCAAGTAGTGATTGAGGTAGAAATACAACATCTCTCGACCATTTGTCTACAAATTGCGTTCTTGAAGCTTGCAATCTGAATGTGACTCGCTTATGAGTTTCAAGTAGCGATTGAGGTAGAAATACAACATCTCTCGACCATTTGTCCACAAATTGCGTTTTTGAAGCTTGCAATCTGAATGTGATTAGCTTATAAGTTTCAAGTAGCGGTTGAGGTAGAAATACAACATCTCTCGACCATTTGTCCACAAATTGCGTTCTTGAAGCTTGCAATCTGAATGTGTCTTGCTTATGAGTTTCAAGTAGCGATTGAGGTAGAAATACAACATCTCTCGACCATTTGTCCACAAATAGCTTTCTTGAAGCTTGCAATCTGAATGTGACTTGCTTATGAGCTTTAAGTAGCGATTGAGATAGAAATACAACATCTCTCGACCATTTGTCCACAAATTGCGTTCTTGAAGCTTGCAATCTGAATGTGATTAGCTGATGAGTTTCAAGTAGCGATTGAGGTAGAAGTACAACATCTCTCGACCATTTGTCCACAAATTGCGTTCTTGAAGCTTGCAATCTGAATGTGACTTGCTTATGGGTTTCAAGTAGCGATTGAGGTAGAATTTATTACAAAATCTCCTGACCATTTGTCAACAAATTGCGTTCTTGGAGATTGCAATTTGAATGTGACTTGCTTATGAGTTTCAAGTAGCGATTGAGGTAGAAGTACAACATCTCTCGACCATTTGTCTACAAATTGCATTCTTGAAGCTTGCAATCTGAATGTGATTAGCTCCTCAGTAAACAAGGCTTGCAAGGTGCTTGAGAAAATTTCATCGCCACACTGCCGTTAACGTACAGCTAGGCAGCCTCGTAATGTTTACTTAGCAGACTTCGGCCGCATTTAATTGGATTTCTTTCTTCGCCTTTTTAGTTTTCTCTGCTCTCTGCCACTCCACCCCCTTCCACAATATATCTTTCTCTCTCTCTCTCTCTCTGCCTCTCACTTTCTCTCTCTCTCGCCCACTCACTCTTCTCTCCCGTTTTTTTGCGATTTCAAAGCTATTGACAGCTAACCAATACGGCGGATGAGTTCCCCTGCTATCTTCGAGAATTAATTAACTCTCCTTTTTATTAAATAGCTTGAATTATAAGGGTTTTCCCCGCCGTTTTCAGCACAAAGATTGTGTTCAATTTTGTTTAACACAAGGACAAGGCCTCTTCCACTTTTTATCGGCTATAGGGATGGAGAAGCCACTTCGTTATTCCAACTTTGATGCTTTCCTTCGCTTCTCATCTTTCCATAATATTATAGAGGATGATTCAACTTATGAAGTAATGAAGCTCCCATTGGATGCAGTCTGGTCTATGGAAAAAGAAGGTTTTCCATATAAATCCTGTATATTGAGCCATTATTAAGTGGAAAAACAAAATGGTGGCTGTGTGAGTAACTGAGAATTCTCGACGGTTTTGTGGATGGTAATTCATATATGATTCGTACCCAGGATCAATGCCCTAGAATATTGGTAGGGGGCTCGAAACACTCTGTATAACATTTTGACTTTGTCTAGTACTTTTTTGCTTGTTAACAATAGATTTTTCTCACTCAATGAGGAAAAAATCTTTACTCGTGATAAAAAACATGAAGAGTGAGAGAAGATGATGAAATAGTATGCCACAGTCTTAAAAAAATGAGATTAGTTTAGTCACAATTCTATAAAATAATCAAATCGAATTATAGTGTTTCATCCACAAATCATAAACTGGAATATAAAACTAGAAACATTAACTAACATAGAAAAACACTGGAGTATTGTCTCAAAATATCTTGAATTGTACAAACATGTTTCAACTTAAAACCTAAAATAGTAGGTTTAAATAAAAATAAAATAAATGTTTTATTGTGGTAGCAAAAGACAACATCAAAATGCATTACAACGTCAAATGTTAACAAAAGTAGACACATAACAAATAAACAGAACTATTAAATACTATAAGTCACATTCGTACACAGGTAAATCATTATAACTAATTCTACACCAAGAAATTGTTCTCTGATCTCTATATAACAATCAAGTAATAAGGCTATTCCACTTCAAGATTTTTTTTCGAAAAATTAATCTATTGTATAAATACAATTTTTTGACAAAATTGCATTCAATTTATTTTTAAATTTTGTTATCTCTAGGTTCCTGATTGGAGGAGGTAAAAAATTATATAATTTTATCGCTGTATAGATGAATTTTTTTTTAAGTCCTGGTGTTATTGAACATGATTAAACTCAAAGTAGCCCTATTCCTTGTTCCATATGAGTGATATTAACCCAAAGCATCATATAAATGGATATTTTCTTTGATGTATAGTAGGCTTTGAAAGATAAACAGTGCAGGAACCGTCATCACACCAAGACGAACAAACCCCTCTCTACAATGAGCTCGGGAAGGGAGTCAACAAATTAGTCTAATGCATGTTTTTTAGATCCTCAGTAGCCTTACACTAGAAAATTTATGACCCCAGAGTAAGGTATCTTGACTCAAATGACTTTGGATGAATGCAAAATAGACCGTTCTCAGTACCTCAGAACTTACACACAGTCTCAATCTGCGTATCAGGAATATGCCTTTACTGATTTTCGATTCAATTTTCATAATGTTTTTCTCCCAATTCAGATTATCATATGTTTGTAACTTTTAATAAATTCGTGATAATTCAAGGCAATGTTCTAGTGTTTTATCATGTACAATGTACCTAGAATACATGTATTCTAGAATTCTAGGTACCTTGATCATGGATAAATCTATCGAAAAACAATATCTGAAACTAGGATGATGTTTTATACTATCGATGTTTATATAAATCAATGATTTTGATTTATATATGATGATGCTTTATGATGTTGATATGATGTTTTATACTAAAGCATCAAACATACTTGGATAATGTTTTATACTAAAACATCAAAAACATTTGAATGATTCTTCAATATTGTTTTCCATAACGAACTGCTTAGTATGAAATCACTTTTTGATATTAGAAAAAACGACTAGCAGTCTGGTATCTCACTAGCAGAAAGTGATTTGAATGATGTTTTATACTAATCAAAAAAGAAAGGATGAAGACAGAAAGATTCACTCTTCCTGCGTAGAGACTTCCTTCCGGAGCCGCAATATTATTATAATAAGTGTTGGCACATCGAAAATAATGTTTACATAGTAATTATGAGAAACACAATCGCATACAGTAGAGAATGATCGTACTGTATCATTGGAAAAGCCAGAGGCAGAAGATGTTACATGAACCATTGTTCAGGATCGGAGCAAGTAGGACAGTCAGCTGATAAAGCGGCCAAGGCCCTAAGGCATCCAGTGGGCGTTCTTGCGGAAAGTTGCTTCTTGTACCTTTACAAAATCGCATCAAGACTTCTATCGTGAATCATATCACATTGTTTCCCGGACCAGTGATCTAGCATTGTTTCCACCAACAGGTACACTATTAGATTGGGATGCAGGGACACTTCACGCGGCCTCCACAGACAAGGACAAGGCTAATTATCGTTAGTCTCCTCTCTCACTCTAGTAAATCACCGAAAATAATGATTATCTACAAGCTTTCATAAACTAATTTTTGTATGGATGAGAACACCTTTGAAACAAAACCTGTGAAACCTTTAGTATACTCTAAAGACCGAATTCACCAAAACGAAAATTTTTACAAGCAACTAGTTATGATGAAGATCCAAGTCCGTTTTGATCATAGAGTATAGAATGTTACAAATTGTCAAATACCATAGGCAATATTATGTTATATTCTATAGATTCTATTCATTGGTTTTGGTTTTGATACATTCCAATCCCTGAAAAACTATAAGTTAGGCAGGATGCACACCGGAGAAACGCGTTTCGTGAAAAAAGTTTCAGGAAACGTGAAACGAAAGTTGCTCGCAATCTACTGATAAGATTAAGCAGGGAACGTTTCTTTTGTATGCATGCGCGAGTGAAACGGATTGCATGAAACAAGTTTCATGAAAGAGGGCTTAACGAAATACGTTTCTCCGGTGTGCATCCCGCCTTAGTATTCTATCATTCAAAAAAAAAAAAACAACAGAAACTCGATATATTCTATTTGACATTTGACCTACTAATCAATTATTCTCGTGTACTTTTATTTGTAGACTCCAAGCTGAAGCTTCCACTATTCATCCATTTCCAGATCATACCCACAGTGATCCCATATTGTAAAGGCTGACCTTGATGTCAAGTGCGCTTTCCATTTCCAGTGAAATTAATCTCAACCGACTCAGGAGCACATTTTTTTGAGAGAAGAAAGAGCTTTGTGAGCTCATCCATCTCAACAACCTCTCCTATATTGTACGTTCCTCCAGGAATGACCACCACAAAAGAATTACGTTCAGCGAGATTCTGCCATGAAATATTCCCCAACTTTGCAACTCTTTTGATCTTTGGTGGAGCTGAAGATTGGTTGTACTCTGAGATTATAGTATGTACATTCTATAATCTTTAGTATATTCTATAGTACATTCTATAGTACATTCTATAGTACATTTTATAGTAAATTCTATAGTACATTCTACAGTACATTCTATAGTACATTCTATAGTACATTTTATAGTACATTCTAAAGTACATTCTATAGTACATTCTATAGTACATTCTAAAGTACATTCTATAGTACATTCTATAGTAAATTCTATAGTACATTCTACAGTACATTCTATAGCACATTCTATAGTACATTCTATAGTACATTCTATAGTAAATTCTATAGTACATTCTATAGTATATTCATTAGTACATTCTATAGTAAATTCTATAGTACATTCTATAGTACATTCTATACTCTCTGGTCGTAGCATAAGTTCAAGAAGAAATAAGTTGAGCTCTTTCCAAATTCAATCACATTAGCTATTTGTGCAACTAGTGCGCAAAGTGACAGTTTGCTGCACCGAGAGAAACGTTTACGCCCGAGCCGTAGGCGAGTTCGGAATGGTTTCTTGAGTGCAGCAAAGGAACTTTGCGCACGTATTTCACATTAAATTTTTCCTATACAGTTACCATTGAATATGAAAAGTGGGTAATTATGGGTAAAATTTCCTGAAATCCATCAAATGTTTTTCTGTGTAATTTTATTATTAATAAAAACCTTAATTTATTTAAAATTGAATAATAATGTAGTAAATGAATGAAGGCGGCACTCATGTGGTGGCTGTCGCTGTCATTGGTTGCCTTAATATTATTATAACGTGGACCTCACTATACCACAGTCAGTGTTACCAACTTAATTTTGATTTTCCTGCACTGGTGCTCCATATAACCTACTAACTATTTTTCCTACAGTTACGTTGAAAAGTGGCCATTGCTGCACTGATTACAGAACGCAAAGAATCACTTTTCCGCTCTAGTGCGGGGAAAAATTTTTCTGCACTCCAGATTTGCAACATGGCAACGCAA
Organism: Sphaerophoria rueppellii; assembly: GCA_920937365.1. Lineage (NCBI taxonomy): Eukaryota > Metazoa > Arthropoda > Insecta > Diptera > Syrphidae > Sphaerophoria > Sphaerophoria rueppellii. Next base: position 148,127 of record CAKKXW010000026.1, on the reverse strand, counting down.
AATACTTAGTAGGTTATATGGAGCAAGAGTGCAGCAAAATAAAAATGAAGTTGGTAACTGTGACTGGGCTGCTATAGTGAGCAGAGGTGCAACAAAGCACAACGCACAAATTATTAATTAGATATTATAACCAAGGACAACATTTTTATTCAATTTGACAATAAATTAAGGTTTTTATCAATAATAAAATTACACGGAAAAACATTTGATGCATTTCAGGCAATTTTCCCCATAATTACCCACTTTTCATATTCAATGGTAACTGTAGGAAAAACTTAATGTGAAATACGTGCGCAAAGTTCCTCTGCTGCACTCAAGAAACAATTCCGCCCTCGCCTACGGCTCGGGCCGTAAACGTTTCTTTCGGTGCAGCAAACTGTCACTTTGCGCACTAGTTGCACAAATAACTATTGTGTTGCCATATTGCAAATCTGGTGTGCAGAAAAAAATTTTCCCGCAATAGAGCGGGAAAGTGATTCTTTGCGGCCTGCAATCAGTGCAGAAAATGGTCACTTTTCAGGGTATCTGTAGGAAAAATCTATTCATCTATACTATAGTGTACTGGAGGACTGATTTTTCCAGTTGCCGTACTGGTTATCATGATTAGTCGGGTAGGTAGGGTAAGTAGGTAGGGTGAGTAGGTGGAGTTAAGGTTGTAGGGTAAGTTCAAGGAGAAACTGTTAAGGTTTTTCCGAATTCAATAATTTCATCGAGTGTAATAAAGGAGTGCTTTTTACAGAGTACTATTATAACTTAGGAAAAGACCTGAATTAAAAACAGTGCTCGGCACACAGTATATCATTCTGTAAAGTGATTCATTTGAAATGCCATCTACATCAGTTCATTTATTTTTCAGGGTGAAAAACAGCTTGGATCTTATTATCAAACAATAATTATTATTATTGAACGGAAATCCCAATTAAATGCTGCAAATCACCCCGAAGACTTATGCTAGGGTACTGCAAATATTGACAACAGTCAATACAGTCAAATATTGACAACAGTCAACAGTGTAAACAGCTAGATGGAAATTCGATGAGCACTACTATACAAAAATTAATTATTTGTCAGCACGGGAATCGAACCCAGTACCCTCAATTGCCGGTCAGGAATGCTAATTATAATGCTTTTTATTTCCATATGTAGCTTGGATCTAGTTTGCTTCGAAAGAATTTATCAATACTACAATCTAATAGAAAGTAATCAATCTAATCTATCTGGGTGTTTCTTTCAAGAAAAATGTTATGCTTTATGTGTAGTTGAGAAGTTGATATTGTGGTAATTATTCATATTGAATGAAAAAGACTAAGAAATTGTCAAAAAACCACTGATTTATTGATAATTAGAAAGACCGATTTCGGTTATTACACCAAAACCGAAATAACCGAAACCGGTATTTCTAATTATCAATAAATCAGTGGTTTTTTGACAATTTCTTAGTCTTTTTCATTTAAAAATGTTATGTTTGTACATTTTCCATTTATTTATTTATCGTATGCCAGATATACTACAAATATATAGCTCATTAGTCTCAAATGCCTACATAGATAGATGCCTAGATATACACTGTATATTTTCGAATTTTTTTGAGATGTTGTGTAGTTTTCGGTCAGGAGAACATAAGTTTGTCTGACGGCCATCATTTGCTAGTCCATTTAGCGTTACCCAATGTGCACCATGAAGGAGAACTAGCGTTACACATATTTAAGTTAAAAATCTGATTGCTGGAACAATTTTAAGGTTAAAGAAGGATAAATATTGGATAAAAATACTGAGAAATTATCAAAAACCACAGATTTATTGATACTTAGAGACACCGGTTTCGGTTGTTACATCATTGTCAATCTTTGATAAACTGATCAGAGAATGACAATGGTGTAACAACCGCAACCGGTCTTTCTAACTATCAATAAATAATTTGGTCTCTGACAATTTCTAAGTATTTTTATTTTATATGAATTATTACCACAATATCAACTTCTCAACTAAACAAAAAGTTGAAGAAGGTTAAAACTCAATTTCAAATTTTCACTGTTTCCATATTTAAATTATAAAGATTGTTTGAAATTCGGAATTAAGCAATGGAAACAGATTTGTTCCAATGTTGGATGACTGAACAAGGAATTTGCGAAAAATCTTCGAAACAAACCATTGTTTGATAAAGTTTGAAACATAATTGTTTGATCCTAACCTTGAAGAGACATCCCTTGAATTTCCCACTACCATTGTTAATATAACAACAGATTAAGCCTCAGGTTCAGTATTCTAGCACAGATTTAAATGTTCATTAAAGGAACAGTTTTGGGCTTTGAGCCTGTTGTTCCTTTCCCAATCATTTATAGTTGAGAATTATATTGTACAAATGAATTTAGTCCATGTACAACTCATGGCTTCCTACCTCCAACATTTAACTCAACATAGAGCTTATTAATAAGACGTTCAAACATAATTATTATGTGTAAAATAAAAACAGTTCGATTTTAAAATATGATAAATTGACCTCATTCTTGGAATAAATAAATAACTCTCTTATTGCATTCTCATAGTTGAATGCAATTAGATGAAACTCATGTGAAGTGGATGAATAAGTAGTCCATTTGTTTAGCACCAAGGAGCTGTCTGATTGGCCAATGAGTTCATCAGTCACCATTTTACCTCCACAGCTCACTAGTCACAACCAATAGGAAGCAAGCGGCTTGGGAATGTTATGGCAAGGCATCGTCCAATGAGACTCCTTATTGAAGTTGGGGCGTGGCTTGTTTGGTGTTTGAGTTGGTTCTGTCTTCTCCCGCTACAGTTATTTCTCTTAAAAGTTATCTATCAACACGTCATTTTCCTCCGATTGGACAGTACGAAAATTTCATGATTAAAAAAATTTCTTTCTTCATTCCACATCCTTTCATTTCTTATGAGAAGGATACTTCATTGAACTGAAAATTGCACAACCAAAATAATGAACGTTTGAACAAATGAGATCTTGCAATGGAGATAAGTGAAGTGAGCGAAGTGAGGTCTAAGATTCAAGTCGACGGTTTGGCATTTCTCTTAATGTTTAAATGTTCATATATTGCGCATTTACGGCGAAACGCGGTAATAGATTTTCATGAAATTTGACAGGTATGTTCCTTTTTAAATTGCGCGTCGACGTATATACAAGGTTTTTTGGAAATTTTGCATCTCAAGGATAATATAAAAGGAAAAAGGAGCCTCCTTCATACGCCAATATTAGAGTAAAAATCAGACTATAGAATTATTCATCATGAATCAGCTGACAAGTGATTACACAGATGTGTGGAGAAGCCAGTCTATTGCTGTATTTCCATGAGGTCTGTAGTTTCAATCAGGTACTTGTGGATGAGAATTCAGCGTGAGGTCTACTGTTCACAGAACTACTAGTAATTGACCGAGCGAAGTGATGTCTAAGATTCAAGTCGACGGTTTGGCATTTCTCTTAATGTTTAAATGTTTATATGTTGCGCATTTACGGCGAAACGCGGTAATAGATTTTCATGAAATTTGACAGGTATGTTCCTTTTTTAACTGCGCGTCGACGTATATACAAGGTTTTGGAAATTTTGCATTGCAAGGATAATATAGAAGGAAAGAGAAGCCCTCCTTCATACGCCAATATTGGAGTAAAAATCAGATTATTCATCATAAATCAGCTGACAAATGATTACACAGATGTGTGGAGAAGCCAATCTATTGCTGTATTTCCTATGTCTTGCTCTATGTAGGTCTATAGTTTCAATCAGGTACTTGTGGATAAGAATACTGCGTGAGGTCTACTGTTCGCAGAACTACTAGTAAGTAAACCATTCACAAACAGCATGTAAGTAGCATAACATATTGATTCATGTACACTCGAAGATGGAAATCGCATTTTAATGATCAATATATTATGAGGTAATGACATCACCCCAGGATGATTCTAGATTTGTCTGAGAAGTTCAAATAATAGAATTGTTCTCAGCATTGAATTTGAAGTCTATCAGGAATTACAGAGTTGAATCAATGTCATGATTTGAATATGAATGAGTTTCATCATTATGAAAAAACTTTGTAATGGGAAAATTCTCGCGGAAACTGAATTATGTGTGCATTATCTAGCTTATAACCTTGACCTACGTGTTGGATTTATTTGAAATGACTTCTCTACAATGCTATGCTATCGTAAAACTTATAGGTTATCTCCACTTTCATAATAGTATTATAAAAATACTGTAACTGCCACCATGACGTGAACTCTACTATACATGTATTATAGTACCCTTCTATCCTTATTTATTTATTTATTTATTTATCATTTACAATCAACTTAAGGACGAAGAAACAGACTACTGTCCAAAACTTCTTTTCATCCCAATTTCATAAAATAAATTGTCCTTATAACTGGAGTATCAGTAGGCTATACTGATTTTTTGGAATCTTGTACTCGCTACAGTATAAGATTAGTACTACGTATTAGTAAAAGATTTGTAACTAGGTTTCTGTAATAATTTCTGGAGCATTTCCAAGATTTGTGAAAATAGTCCCCATAGCGAGGTCCATGTTATAATGGCAGTGAAGAAAGATAGGAAAACAACGTTGCCTGCCATACTCTGATTTGCCACAGCCTTCTATAGAGAATAGCTGATACCACTATATCTAATAACTGTTCATTCTCGTTGAAAATAATCAATCATATTTAATTCTTCAAGAAAATATATTCTTCGATGATTGAATAATGACTACAGATGAAAATTACTGGGATATTGCAATTATTCAACTGCTAATGAAGTCCAGCTGTTTATCCTGTTGTCAATAGTTGCAGTAGCAGAAGTCTTCGGGGTGAATTACAGCATTTTATTCATTTTTATTTATTCATTTACAATGCGAACGACACTAATGCAATAACATTATAGAAGATAAAATAATAAGGTAGTCCTTGTGCTATTTTTCTTCCAAATTTATAGGTGACAAAGTCCAAGATAAGGTTAGAATTTTACGTGTACAATTTTTATACAATTTTAGTCCAAAATAAACACGAAAACTATAAATTTTGAATTTAGATGACTTGAATTAATAAATTGATAAGCAATATTACACTCAATTACCACTTGAAACTAATATTATTGAGTTATTTTAAAAAAATTGGAACCATTGAAGAAACATAATTTTGTATAACACTACACTAAGCTCAGCTGACTAAAATAGTTTGTCAACACTATTAAATTTGATTAATTTCCACACTATTTATTTAATTTGGATTTTCGTTAAATAATAACAATGAATTCACATAATTGAGATTGAATATTCTGTTAATTACCACTTAGTAGAAAAGTAACTGGGAACATTGCGGAGGTAGAAAAGGATAGCGCGATCAGCTTTGTCGAATGATAGACAAGGATAGAAACACCAATTTTAATCAAATTCGTGGAAGGTGGATCTCACTATAGATATATAAATATAGAGCAACATGCCTTCGAGTTATTTCTTAGCATAGAAGGTATAGAACATATTACAACTAAGGCTGGAAGGTTGATAGCGAGCTAAAATCTACATATTGACATGCCCGTTCTGTTCAAACTCTCATGGTTTTTCTCATTATAATCATACTGCTACTAGAATATATATTGGTATCTCCGTTTTTTACAGATTCCTGGAGCATTTTGTAGATTAATAATTCTTAATTCTTTATTCATTCATACAATAATAGGGATGTCAATCCCGGGATCCCGGTCCATTTTTGATACCTAACAATCCCGGGATTTTCCAGCGTCAATCCCGGGATTTTCGGGATTAGAATTCCTGAAATTGTGAATCGTATTTTTCCAAAAACAATTCAATATAGAATTCATTCACGGTGATTGATATTAGTTTTGCATAACTAATTTATTGTTCTAAGTGTTTGACTAATTTATTCTGCAGGCACAGCCTACACTTGCATATACATCATAGTGAATACTGTACTCTGTCCTGGCTAAATAGAATTCGCATTATCGGTTCGCATCATTCGCAGAATGGTTGTTGATCAGTGTTGTTATGCCTCTACGTTTGTTTCTGTATACACAGCACAACAATTACCAGTCTATACGGCGCAATATTTGCAATAGTGCTGATGTCATTTCCTTGAAATGCACTCAGAACTTTGAAAAGACTTCAGAAAATTATCAGAAATAAACAAGGACCATCTATTCACTCTCTGTCTGATTATTCCTCTTATCTTCTCTTCCTCTATCATGAGTAGAATATTTAGTTGATGTAAATATACGATAGTTAGCTCTACGAAATTTTATTTAGTAGTGGTTCAGCTTTTAAAAAAAGTTACTCCGAATCTTGGAAACATTTATAGAAATAGAATGTTCAATTTTAATATTAAGGTATTCCTAAGTATTTTCCCATTTCAATAATATCCTCTGACTCTATAATGAGCTCTTTTTCATATCCACACACTGTTACTGAACATGTAATTGAGGAAGATCAATTGGTTAAAAATGCATGAAACTGATTTTTGCCAATCCCGGGATTGATATTGGATAATCCCGAAATACCGGGATTGGAAATCAGTCCCGGGATTGACACCCCTATACAATAAGTAAATAATCAAAAATGATAGGGTGAGAAAAAAAAGGTAACCTTGTGCCATTCCTCTCTCAAATTGAGATAAGGTTACACATAGTCCCAAATAGATTAAGTCTTGTAGTTGCTCACTTCACAGAATTTTCAGTTCTTGATTATTTTCACTAGGTGGATTTTAAAATTTAGATGCTTCAAAACCAAACGTGAAAGAAAAATGTGATATTTTGGACTTTCTAAAGTCCAATGATAGTCCCAAATATCGTTGGCTGGAATATCATTATGATGATTCTATGGAAACAATTGTATTCTCTACAGTAATATATGAGAGATTTTCTTGAAACAAGCTTCTGGGAATTGGCGCGGCGCATGCCATCTGAACAAACAGAGTTTGAACTCTTCAACGCAGTCTCTGAGAGCTCAGCGAGAGAACACACTAAATTCATATTGTGTAAACATTGTTGTCGATCCTGCTCTGTAATTTGGGCCAGCGCACCTCTTCTATATAATCTGTTCTCCCTGACTGAATTCAGTCTAGAATTATTACTGTTCAACTCAGTGAAATCATTTCAAATGAATATTTGAATTAGAATTAGATTCTAGAATTATTACTGTTCAACACAGTAAAATCAAATTCAAATTAATATTTGAATATCCATCAGTGAGTGGGCTTAGACCTAATAATAATAATAAGATAAATTGAAAGTCATGAAGGTATTTTAGTATCACCTTACTCTTTCCGATGATTGTACCTTATTTGTCTAATAATAATTGTACATTGAAAATGAGTAACAAATGTGTGAATGAGTACGCTTGTTGGATGTGAATATTATCGCTCCTTGGTCAAAAATGAAAGTTTTCAACAATTATTGTATCTTTCCTAACGATTTTATTTTATTTTGTTCGTCGATCTCACCGTGCTTCCCACTTTGTTTTAGCATAGAGAAACAATAGCGTAAGAAGATATCCCATTGTATAGGGCGTTTATGTAGCAACTTTTACTGTTATCTCAAGCCGATTACTGTCGATTATTGTCGATTTTTACTGTTTTGACCGGGTAAGAGTGTATGAACGGCACAATATGAGAGACTACCAGCGTCATAAAGCTTCACAGGAAAGAACTACGTGGACTATCAGCTTGAGATAACAGTAAAAGTTGCTACATAAACGCCCTATACCATGGGATATCTACTTATGCTATTGTTTCTCCATGGTTTTAGTTTGCCTTATTTGGTTTATTTTATTTGCTTTATAATAATACCTCTCTCCAGATTGAGGTTTGTTTCATTTTTTACTCTAGTCTATCCTTCCTTAAACAAAAATGTTTTATTGTATTTAGTCATATTTTCCATAGCTATAAATAGTTCAATTGAAGATTATGTTTATTGATGCTACTAGACAACTCGCTACTCTCTCACAGGCATGTGAGGAGGCTCCAATGAAATCTATTTTTATTTTCTACTTGCAAATATAATTGTATTGTTAATCTTTTTTGAAGAATAAAGAATTTCAATTTCGATAATTCCGTGAAATTTAAGAATGATTAATGATCACTGGAGCTGTGAGACAATAATTGATCACTGGAGTTGATAAAATCAGAGGTTCTTCAATGCTTCTCCAGTTGCATATTGAAAGGCGACTTTGGGCTTCTTGAGACACGAATTAATCTCTGGGCTTCTTAAGTCATATATTGAGTCTAAAAGATCATAATATACAATGTTTATATGTGCTAGCTTCGTCTCAGAGTAAAAAACAGCACTTCAAAGACCCAATATCGTAATTCCCAATATCGTTGACTGGAGTGACAGTATACGGATTGTATGGGAATGATTGCATTCTCTACACTGTACAGTAAAGCCGTGTTCAAACCGTACAAATGTTCTACAAACATGTTTGTTAAAACAGTTTGGGCAAATTTTATTATGTTTGACAAACAATGTTTGCCCGTGGCCAGTGTGGACGCGTCACCAAACAAAATATTTGTAAGTGGGAAGAACAGGTTTTATGTTTTACATCTGTGAACACTGAAAATGTTTGGAAAAACAGTAAAATTTCGTCCCAATGTGAACATTATAATTATGATTATATTATTTATTCATTCAGTAGAACCGGGACACCTCACGTCACATCATCTCAATTTGCGACAAGACCGAATATTTCGCTCTAACTAAAGTTAAGTTAACTAAAGTTTCTATTGTAATTATTAGTTAAATTCAACCTAAATTTTCTGCATTATTTCGAAATATTATGTTTTTCTTTCACTGTTTTGCAACTCTCACCAGCGGGCAAAGATTTTCTTTAAGCTGGTGATGCCTAAATTTCATATTCTATTTTATTGAAGTTTATGTATGAGTAATATTAGTTGCAAGTTTTAAGTACCTGGGTTCAAGTGTACTGAGAGATGGAGGGCTTGATGTGGAAATACAGCATAGAATAAATAATTGTGGATGGATGAACTGGAGAAAAATGAGTGGTGTTCTTTGTGATAAGAGAGTGAATTGTCAAATGAAGGAAAAAGTGTATAGATCAGTTGTGAGGCCAGCTATGCTGTATGGAACAGAAACATGGCCCATTTCAAAGAAACAGGAACGAAAGATGGAAGTGACTGAGATGAGAATGTTAAGATGGATGTGTGGGGCTACAAGAAGAGATAAAATAAGAAATGTATTGATCAGAGGCAGTGTAAAAGTTGGACCACTGGGAAAGAAAATTGAGGAGACAAGGATGAGGTGGTTTGGGCATGTACAGCGACGGGAGGAGGATTATGTTGGACGAAGAGTGCAGGATTTGGTTTTGGATGGTGTGAGAGGACGAGGTAGACCTAGGATGAGGTGGGGAGATAGAATAGCGGCTGACTTGTGGGAGAGTGGTTGGAGGAGAGAGGAAGCATTGGATAGGGCTTTGTGGAGAGGCAGACTAAGAGGAAGGAATGCCGACCCCATTTAAATAGGATAAGGCACAGCCAAAGAAGAAGAAGAATAAGAAGATGTATGAGTAATATTATGTTTATTCAATTATATTTGTGATGATATGTCATATTATAAAGATTTTGTAATATGATTGAATATTCTGATTGGCAATAATTGAAATTGAAACTGAAATAATGAAATTTCATCCATTTTTCCATCTCACGACAGACTCCTCAAATCTCCTAAGTCTAGAATTCGAAATGATGAACCGCATATTAAATTATGTTTGCCTGGGATTCTAAATAATGAACCGCATATTCAATTCTGTTGAGTACAGTCTGTTTGCTGATGTATTCTCCAGCTAATTTGCTGCTACAATCTGTTAGAGCAATTCAACAATAGCTGCTTTGTCACTGTTTCCAAGGAGGGGTGTTACGTAGCTCGGTGGATTGCTTTTCAGTTGTCGACTCATCAAAGTGAAACTTTGCGGTCTGCAGGGATCAACACTCTCTCTTCCACTCAATCTCTCTCTCCCTCACTCTGACAATTCTCTCTCTCTCTCTCCTCTCTGCAGACGAGCCAAGTTTGATGAGCACCAGGGCAGCTTTCACGTGTAAGATGCGCGTTGGTTCGGTTACACAAAGTGAGCCCGAGAAAGCTAATAAACACCAAAACCTCAACTTGCAAAATGAGGTGGCTGGGAGTCACCTGAAGCTCCTAAAACACTGTTACGAAACAAATGACCGTATACAACTTTATTATGTCCATGGATTTATCATGGTTTTGTTGAGAATCATTCATGAATAGATATATTATATTGATATACTATTAAACGAGCAATTTCTGTTTATATGTTTAGATGTTTGGATGTTTAGATGTTGATATGTTTGTATTTAACTGGATCTCGAAAACGGCTCTAACAATTATCACGGAATTCAGAACACAATAGGTTTATAATATAAAAAATCGATTGCACTAGGTCTCATCCCTGGGAAAACTCGCTGAACGAGATTAAAAGGATAATTCAAAGACCTTAAAGAGATATAGACCCACAATGCCTATGCCTTCCCAATGACAGCTCTTACTTGAAATTGAAGGCCGCCATTGGGATATTTTAGCACGAGATATTATATATTATTCATTTGTAATACTACAGATCACAAAGGCATTGGTGGCATTGGTATGTAATAATCTTATGGGTTGCCCCCTCAATAGCGGATTTCAATTACAAGTACGACACTAGCGCTGCATGTGAGTCTATGCATCTTTAAGGTCTTTGGGATAATTGATGCTTGGCTGAAACAGCTGAGACTTTCGTCGTCTATGGATAGTAAGAAGTGAGCAAGTGATTCTGTGGAAAATCAAAATATCGCATCCCCATCGAGTTCATGTGTGTGGGACTGTGTCAAAATTATGACTCAGCTGTTGAACATTTGTAATCATTCCATCAGGTACTTAGTGCCGGTTGCAAAAAAGCCGGGTTATTTTCAATCCTGATTAATTCCAGTAGATCCATATTTTTGGAATGGTCTTCCCTGATTTGGTACACGTGAAATTAATCAGGATTAAAATTTAACCGGCTTTTGTCCAACCGGGCCTTTGTGAGGAAAATTTTTGTATTCCTCTGGGAATTAAACTCAATTTACTGTGATTAGATAGAACATTTCTGTATGAACTATGAATTTTATTATAATTTCTTCTTTCGTGATACATTTTTATGCTTTTGTACTCCAGAGCGAAGCTTAGTCCCAGATATTCTATATTAATTCATAATGATTCAGGTGAAAATAATGAAAAATAGTGAATAGTGCCTGCCTAGGGTCTCACAGATCATCATAGTTATAGTGAGGTTCACGTTATAATGACAGTATTTGATCAACTTTGGTTTTGCTATCCATGTCTATCATTCGACAAAGCTGGTAGTACTATCCTTTTCTAGGTCCACAACCATGCCGATTATGTTTTTGACGGTGTAGAAATAAAATTAATTAATGCAGAGAATCGGCATCGCTATTCTCCTATCTTTATCCACTGCCATTATAACGTGGACCTCACTATAGCTCCAATATGTAGGTACATAAAGAAATTTGTTCTTTACATTTTTATGGAGGGGTTTTACTGAAGCAACTATCCTGAAAACGTTATCCTGTTGGTCTAATGGTAGGAGCGTTCAAAACTTCGGTCTGCTAGCACCGCCTGGTTTGGCTCGTGGGTTCGAGTCCCGCCAATGGCATGGACGTTTGATCTCCTATCACCCACGCACAAGCAAGAAACGCATGGGGGCATCATCCGCAATAAAGAAAATTCATATTTTAAATAGATACTTCAATCAGTGGAAATTTCACAACTTTCCTATTTATCGATATAGTTTGATACAATAAGTAAGTTCAAGCTTAGAGGAAAGATAGCTTAAAAAGATATCCCGTGGAACGGTTCAGTCATGTTTCAAATCTCATGTCGCCGTTTAGTCTACTGTCTTATCGACAGTACAGCAATTTTCAAACCGAAGCTGCTTTTTGGACCTTCATTGACTGGGCTATAAGCCTGGTTTTCATTAGTAGAGTTAGTGTTAGAGTTCACTGGGCAAGTACTAACTATCTTGTGAACTCTCCCAATGGAAACGTTCATGGTAGAGTAGGCTACTAATTTCCATTAGAGTGGGATATCATCGTGGGATAGTACTCAACCACTTGCCTTCTCCCACCAACGCTTCTCACTCTACTCTACCAATACCATGCTAATGGAAACAGTATCGAGCTAGTAGTGAAGAGTCGTGCCGTAGGCTATAAAGTTTAAGAAATATTATTGTTCTTCACATCGTATTGCACATCGATGTATAAGCTTACACAAGGTTTTTTTTGAAATTTTGCATTCTAAGGATAATATGGGAAGAAAAGGGATTCCTTCACACTATATAATCTATTCTGAAGATAGGATTAATCAGAATATAGAATAATTCATAATCAATCAGCTGACAAGTGGATTACACACATGTTCTGCATAAGCCGTGTCTATTTCTATAAGGTCTACAGTTTCAATCAAAGATCTTAAAAAGTTATGCAAGGTCTTTGGTTTCAATATTTTGTTTTGCAGTCATGGTATATTATTATGCGTGCCCATCAGTATCAATATTTTCAAATTTTGAAAAAAAAAACTCATTTGATAGGTGATTAAAAATAATGAAATGAACTTAATAATGCTGAAGAAATTACAATATTTTTATTGTAAAAAATTAATTTTGATCAGATGGAAAAGTTGTCACGGAACTGGATGAATTATATCATATAATTATGGAATACAAATTTAAACGTGAACTGAGTTTGTTAAAATTTCAAACAGGTGATTTGATTTGATTAAATTTTCTTCCTGGAGACTCTTTAAAGAGTATAGGAAATCGTCAAGGACTATTTGTCAAAAAATAAATGAATACATATAAATGTATATGTATATATTATATACATCACATTCCACAATGTACATTACAATTCAATCCTCCCAAAAGCCTCATTCTCTATCCATAAATTCTTGAATTCTGTAGTAAACCCCGTTTGCTAAATATTTTCTCAATAAATTTTTGAAAATATCCTTCTTCTCTTTTTCTCTCAAAGCTGACGGCAGTTTACTCATAAATTTCATACCCATATAAGAAGGCTTATTTTCATACTGAGCTGTCCTGTCGTATTGTGCAGAAAATTTACTCTTATTTCTAGTGTCATAATTATGTATGTTACAGTTTCTTATAAATTTTTTATCTCTTATATACATGATCACTTCGAAAATGTACAGTGCAGGCACAGTTAGTAGTCCTAGATCTTTAAAATACTCTCTGCAGGACTCTAATGGCTTAAGACCTTTTATCGCTCTCACACCCTCCATTTGCATTCTAAAGATTCTATCTAAATTTTTGAGACTGGAGCCTCTCAAAACCAATATTGCATACCGAATATGCGACATTATGAGGGCATGATATACTGTACATGTTAAGATAGTGTTCCCAGTACTTAATCTTGAAATCTGCCTGAGTGCAAACACTCCAGATGATATTTTACTCCAGTGACATCAGATACTTGTCGATGAGAAAACTGCGAGAGGTCTACAGTTCACAGAACTACTAAAATATTCATAGATTGATATTTTATACTATTACATCAATATTTCAAATCTTCACTTTTTTCTACCGAAACTAACAGTAAACAAACCGAAGCGAACCGAACGAAACCGCATACATGTGAAACAAGCCTTACAATGAACACCATCATCCCGCATGACTTATTATCATTTCATCAGAGTTACAATCACAAATAGAATATCTAATGTGAGGCTGCAGCACGTATATGGAGGAGAATCATTGTGGATAACATAATTAACTGAGAAGTCAACTGCCGTGCGTGCTTATAATTGCACCTGAGCGTGAAGTAAATAAATAAGCAGCCGGGTTGAGAGAGTCTGAGAGTCAGCAAACCACAACCTTAATTCGGCTACAGGGATAATGTTGTCCGCTTTCATTTTCATCTGTTTCCACTGCAGATACGGGTAGGATTCTGTGCAGCAGACGGGCTAACTTAGAGTTGCTGAAGCTGCTACTGTTTCTACGATCAGAAAGAAGTGGTATTATATTTTATCTCTGGTACGATTGGAAATCATTGTCCATGAGTGGATAAATTAGTTCATAACCGGATCAGTGTATTATAATAATAATAATAATAAGCGTCTTCATTTAAAAAACAAAACAAACGAATCATAAAGCATACAACATATTGAACAAAAAATTTTCAAAACAAAAAAATACTTCTTAATAAACGTAGTGAACTGTATAAAAGACTAATTTGACATAACCAGAAGGTTGTCTGTCAGGAGTCGGTATCTACTGAATCATTTTTACAATGCTTTATCCTAACTGATTAATATTCTTCGATCAACAAAACTAAAAATAAAGTTAACAATTTTATAATTATAATTATGATACTGTTATCCTAGAAATAAGAATAATATGCAATATTCTTAAAATAGTGAATAGAAAATACATAGTGAATAAATAAACTTTTCCCTTCATCAAAACAAAACAGAGAAAAAACAATACCTGAATGATTTTAATTGAATGTCATACTTTCGCCACTATATAGCCAAAATACTAATTACTACTATTATGACCTACTTAATTCAATAATTGAATTCTTTGATTAGTGACTCTCTTATTTTGCTTGCTTGTTGCACGTACCGTGCCAGCTTCCACCAATCACTTCCATTGAGCCAATCAATGACCTCTGAGTCACTCAATTCAACTTCCCCAAAAAGGCTCTTCGAACTCCACTTAGGATTGGACATACTCCAATGAAATGTTTAATATCTTCCCTCTGCCCCATAATGCACATTGAAAAAATCCACTGCTCTTCCTCTCTTCCATGTCCATAGTTCAAATTTAATAATGCACCTCTAGCTTTTAGAATAGAACTCATCATTTTCCTGTTCAATCCAGATTTCAAATGGCTCTTTCCTCCTCCACTCATGTCTAAAATATGATAAACGCTGTGAAATCGTGAATTAGTTGCGCTTTGCAAACAACTCAGTCTATTTTTCTCTTTCATTCTCTCATAGATTTGGTAGAGAGTTAGTGGGGAGGATATTTTTAATATTCTTTCCGAAGAATGGACATTGATATGTCCAAAGCTCCGCCAATTTATGTAGATGCATAACAATATAATTATCCATAGTTATTATATTACAAATTACTTTTTCATATCATATACTTTCAATAATTATTTTCTTAGTCTATATTATGTAAATTCATCTATAATTTTGCTGTATTGTAAGCTATTGTATATAAGTGTATAAGCCAGTATATATTGTAATCTACATAAATAAAGTACTCAATCAATACATACGCTCAAATTCACTCTTCCATTCACTTCCATTCACCAAACATTCTGCTAAGTTACATTCATACTCTATATCCAAACGCATCCACTCCTTAAACCAACCTTAAACCGGCTACTGGGATAATGTTGTCCGCTTTCATTTTCATCCTGTTTCCACTGCAGATACTAGTAGGATTCTGTGGAGCGGACGGACTAAAACATAGAATTGCTGAAGCTGCTACTGTTTCTACGATCAGAAAGAAGTGGTATTATATTTTATCTCTGGTACGATTGGAAATAATTGTCCATGAGTGGATAAATGAGTTCATAACCGGATCAGTGTATTATAATCTAATGTGCACTCTGACTGAATGGTAGTGGTACCATAGAGAAACGATAGCATAGATATCCCATGGTATAGGGCGTTTATGTCGCAAGTTTTACTGTTATCCCAAGCCGATAGTTCACATAGTTCTTTCCTATGCAGCTGTATGACGCTGGTAGTCTCTCAAATTGTGCCGTTCATACACTATCACCCCAACAAAACAGTAAAAATTGACAATAATCGACAGTAATCGGCTTGAGATAACAGTAAAAGTTGCGACATAAATTCCCTATACCATGGGATACTTACGCTATTGTTTCTGTAATGGTTGTACGTCTATAGTGAGGTACACGTTTTTATGGCAGTATTTGATCAACATTAGTGTTGCTATCCTTGTCTATTATATTTTTGTCATCTTCGTATCACCTTTGTATAATCATCCTATAGTGAGTTTCATGTTTTAATGGCAGTATTTGATTAACATTGGTGTTGCTATCCTTGTCTATCATCCTTGTATCATCTTCGCATCATCTTTGTATCTTCTTTGTTTCATCTTTGTATCATTTTCCTGTAGTGAAATCTACGTTATAATGATAGTATTTGATTAACATTGGTGTTGCTATCCTTGTCTATCATCCTTGTATCATCTTTGCATCATCTTTGTATCTTCTTTGTTTCATCTTTGTATCATCTTCCTGTAGTGAAATCTACGTTATAATGATAGTATTTGATTAAGATTGATGTTGCTATCCTTGTCTATCATCCTTGTATCATCTTCGCATCATCTTTGTATCTTCTTTGCTTCATCTTTGTATCATCTTCCTGTAGTGAAATCTACGTTATAATGATAGTATTTGATTAAGATTGATGTTGCTATCCTCGTCTATCATCTTCGCATCATCTTTGTATCTTCTTTGTTTCATCTTTGTTTCATCTTTGTATCATCTTCCTGTAGTGAAATCCACGTTATAATGATAGTATTTGATTAAGATTTATGTTGCTATCCTCGTCTATCATCTTCGCATCATCTTTGTATCTTCTTTGTTTCATCTTTGTATTATCTTCCTGTAGTGAAATCTACGTTATAATGATAGTATTTGATTAAGATTTATGTTGCTATCCTCGTTTATCATCTTCGCATCATCTTTGTATCTTCTTTGCTTCATCTTTGTATCATCTTCCTGTAGTGAAATCTACGTTATAATGATAGTATTTGATCAAGATTGATGTTGCTATCCTCGTCTATCATCCTTGTATCATCTTTGTATCATCCTTGTATCATCATCCTATAGTAAGGTTTACGTTACATAAGTGTTGCTATTCTTGTCTATCTTCTTTGTATAATCTTTCTATAGTGAGATCAACATTGTAACAGCAGTATTTGGTTAGCATTGGTGTTTGAGGTTGATTCGCTTAACGTTCAAGCATCAAGAACAGACCAAATATAAACATATACTTATTACCAGGAAGTTAAAAACAAATCTTTGAAATAGTCTTCTTAGCATCAATGAAACTTTCAGCTGATAGAATAATGTTTTGTTTCTATAGTGGGGTCCACGTTATAATGGCAGTATTTGATTAAAATTGGTGTTTCTATTAATGTCTATCATTCCTCAAAGCTCTATACTTGTCCACGTCTGCAGCGTTGCCACATAGTTTTCCAACAATGTGAAAATATATACAATTAACAAATTATTCAATCTCTATTATGAGACTTTAATTCAATCATTGAAGAATATATTCTCTTGATGAATAAAATATTATTGTTCATCAAACAATAATGAACAGTCAATATTACATGAGATAAACCGGTATCAGCTATCCTCTCTGCAAAGCTGCCTGATCGTTATCTAACAATGTAGAAGTATAACTAGATTATCAAAATATCTTATATCAATCATGGAAACTTGCTATTTGATCATTAAAAAATATATATTTTGTTATCTAATAAATTATGATTGATTACTTTGAACAAGAATGATCTCTGTATATTAATATCATTTTAAACATCCAATTGAAGCTTTATAATAGAACTAAGGACTTGTGCTACAGCAAATATTGAATCAAGTCACATAATAATCCAGCAGTAGGTTAAACTACAATTTCTAATAAAATCTTCCATCGAGAAAGAATATCTTATATCAATAATGGAAATTTGTTATTTGATAATTTTAAAATATATTTCCTCATCTAATAAAATACGATTGATTACTTTGAACAAGAATGATTTCTGTAAAACTATTATCTTTATAATAAGCCTGCAGTTCATCAGTTGATAATAGTCTACATCAGAAATTCTGAGATTGAGATTGGTATGAATAGGCTACAAGTGGAACATATTAAGTCCCTTAATGTATTTTACATGTAGGAGAACAGCAACATTTGACTTAACTCTTGGCAAAAATCCTTTTGTTTGTGGTTTATGACTTAGTGTGTATTACTAGTCGATAGAACAATCATTTTCATGTTCAAACTCCACTAGAACTGAAAAACACAAATTTTTCACTTAGTGTGTTTTAGCAGTATACACACGAGATAATTCCGGTATCAGCTATCCTCTATAGAAGGCATAACATCGGCAATGCTGTTTTCCTATCTTTCTCCACTGCCATCACAACGTGGACCTCACTGCAGGCTGTTGTGGAGTGAAATGCCAGCTGCAGAGATGAGAGTGAGGAGTCAGCCTACGAGGTCGACTACACAAAGGGGAATTGCATAGCGGAAACAAGATGCCATCGGATATCCTCTCAACGGGAAGGTCGCAATGCGATCAGGGAGCTTCGACAAGGTCGATGATGCTCTAAAGAGATGCTTGCAGTCGTGAGAAAGAGTGAGAGTCATCAGAGAGAGAGAGAGAGTGAGAGAGAGAGAGTCATGAGAGATTGATGCTAGAAGTCACACAATAGCAGGAAGCAGGTCTTAAAGCATTGCACTGCTGGAAAATGTCTCCTTAGGCAACTGGACTGGACCGCGTTGTCATGGCAACCGACAAACTGTCGCTTGCACAAATAGCCTGTAGGTCAGTTCAGAGTTCGAGTTGCCAGCGTTCACATTCACTTCATCTAGGATTTCAGTTCATCTCGATGTACATTCGAATTGTATTGAGAGCAAGATCACATAAGGCGATTCGGCAGGGCAGGACAGCGTTTACATTCACTTTATCTAGGATTAAGGTTCATCTCAATGTACATTCAACTGCTCACGAATTGAATAAAAATACTAAGAAGTTGTCAAAAAACACAGATTTTTTGATACTGTAACATATTAAATCTGGGTAGACAAAAAGCCCTAACAGAAACAGTAATAGGTCTGAAATAAAGTAACTGGCTAATATCGCCAAATAGATAATAACTAAGATTAGATAGCATCAGCTTATTCTGGCTAAATGGTACAAGAACCTAAAAAGGATTTGAAGGAAGTTTATTGCTCATAAATAGATTATTATATAAAATATTTGAAGATTGAGGTTATGTACATGTATTCACGGATCGGTGACCTAGAGATCGATCAAACCGAGGAACGTAGAATCTGACCAAAACCCCTTGGCAGAGCTTTATTGCAATCAGATGGTGTGCAATATGAAAAAACACCCGTCCACGTGGCTAATTATTAGGTAGCATGGAATTAATATTAATGTATAGAATATTAACTAGCATGCAAAGAGCATAAATAAAAAACCAAATAAAAATAATTTAATGTATTCAGGAAATAAGAGTTACCAGGCGCATGAATACCGAATAAAATTTGCATGCACCAATAGTAAAACGGCAGTTAATAGGCGGCAACTGTAGGCCAGTTCAAAAATATTTCTATATATTTATATAAATGTACTAGATTTTGTGTTAAAAATTTGTGTAATCTATGTTATCGATATGGCTCGAATGCAAAGAAATTATTAATCATATAATCTAAGCAATATTTTGGTATTTTTTGTAAGATCTATTTGAACCTAAATGGCGGAGGACTAAGATATTTAAATTTTATGCTAATTTGAAAGTCGGAAAGAGGATCTGTAAAACTTGAGAAGGAAGAACCAGACTCGCCAGCCAAATGCCACCATAAGAGGACCCCAAATATTTTAGAGCGAAGTACCTTACTAATGATTTTGTAAAAGTTAAAGTTAAAGTAAATTATTAAATTTCTTAAAAGACTTCGTGATGCTATTGTGAAGCAGAAGTCATTTTTCATTTTTAATTAAATTTATAACCCCTTGGAGGAGACGATTCCGGCTACCATATCCCCGGGCCACATGGAGTTGGATCGACATCGGCGGCTTACAAGAAGATTTTCGACACGTGAGTGATTAAATTTGAATTAGTGATGGGCGCCCTAGTGCTTCGAATTAATCTGATGATCAAAGCTAGCTCGCCGAAAGGGTTTTATTATAAATTGAGAAATTAATAAGAGTAATACTTGCGCAAGTAAAATTAGTATTAAAGGTATTTATTTGAAAGCAAAATATAGATCAATATTTTAGAAATTCTATTAAATCAAAGAAGTACGAAATCTAGGCTATTAAAACATATGCATATAATATTTAATTTTTTGCAATACAATTTGCGATAATTTATTATAGTTCTAATTCACTAGATGAATGGCTCTACCTATTCCGTCAGGTGCCGAATCTTGCACCCTGAGATAAAAATATATATTCGATACAAATAAATCTACTAAATACTAGAGATTTTAATATATATATATATTTGGATTATTAGTGGCTAATTTATCAAGCTGATCTTAGAGCACACATTTTTTGATTGAATTATCCAAGTCGACAAGTATTAGCAAGCGCATATCGCAACTACATGCAACAGAATGCATATGATTTTAAGATAAAGGCACATGGTAATGATTCGTGCCATAAATCTAGAATATAAAGTTAGCCTGTGATATTTTTATTGATTTCAATTATTGTTCTATTTTTATATTATATTTTTTTTTTATCGCTCTATATATATTTTTTGCCTCGACTGATCTTTGCATTATTTATGTAATATATGTATGAAACTTTCATGGTGTACAATTTATTTTTTATTCCTCAACTCTATAGTATAAGTATCATTTATATATATATTTATTATTTATTGAATTACAAGAGTTATTGGAGAAGCCCATATCTAGGCCTATCAAGATTTTTTAAGACTGAATACTATTAGAAAACCACGACCTAATTATATCAAATCTCATGCTTTACCGACTGATGCCAAGCAGGAGGCTAATCGTTATTTAAATATAAAGAATAACGTGACACAAAGACATGTCGCCCAACGTGATAGGCCACGGATACGACATAAAAGACATGTCGTACCAACGTGGGACTGATGATGAGAGCCAAGCTCATTGAATAATTATTTGAAATTAAGTCAATAACCATATTGAAAATTATAGATAACTTATACGAGTTGTGAGGAAAACTGGCGAAGGGAAATTTGTATTACTTTTTGGGGAAACAAGATCTTTAAATAGAGAGAAATTATATGTTTTAAAGAAAATTTTATATTATTAGTACTGTGAAAAATTACATGTTTATAAAGAGAGATTATATTTTATAAGCCTAAACTGCTATTACTTTCTAGTCAAAAATATATTAGGTGTTTAAGCCGGTTGGAAAATAAGTCGCAGCCTGTAAACTAGCCAAGAATAAATCAACAAAACATTGGGGGCGCTAGAGCATTGTAAAAAACTTAAGTATAAATACCTTGTTGTAAGAGTATCCAAACACTTTACACATCACTGTTCACTGTAAGTCCCGGTTTGTGTCTCTTTTTTAAGCATCTTCGCTTATCATTTTTGTCACTGTTTAATTAGCATTTATCATATTTGACATAATGAATCACACTCCCGCAAACTCTGAAGTTTCATATATGTACGGCGGTTGCACAGATCCCACTTTGTCGACTCCAAGCACATCAAACCCCACCACGGTAGATGCCAATACGCCCCGAGAAAGGGAACCAGGAAGCGTCGGGTCGATAGTCTTCGATCCACCAGGTCTGCAACCTCTATCATCCACTCGAATCGACGCCGCTGACACACCATTGAATCAACGGATAGTAGAGATCAACTTTGAAGGGGGCGAGGAGCAGCCTGCCGAACCCGCATCTCCAGAGGCCGAGTCACATCTGAGCAAACAAAGTCTATTTTCAGTCACAGAGCTAGATCCTTTTCAAAAGGTAATGATGGAACAAACTAGCAGTATGTTCAATATTATGCTACAAAACACAATGGACAAAATGATGCAGGAGATTAAAAAAGAGAATGTGGAAATGAAAGAGGCAAATAAGCAAACAATGGAACAGGGCATGAAAGAGACAGCGGGCGCTATAAAATCAGTAGAACGACGGTTGGATACTATTGAGGCTAAAGTAGAGAATCATAGGGAAGAATTAAAAGCAATGATAAATCTACAGAAAGAAAGTCAGGATAAAGTTACGGCAGGATTATCGGAAAGGTTGGATACGGTTACATGTGAGCTCAACGAAAGGATAGATAACCTAACCATACAAATCACTACACCCATTCAGGATATAACCAATAACATTAAGGCCGATTGCCACCAAGAAATCCACAAACAAATTACCGTTGCCAATCAAACATTAACAACTACAGTTGACAAAAATATTAACAGTATTAAAGAAATACAAAATAAACAGATTAATATGTCCACAAAAATGAACCAACTGCAAGGTAGCATCAATCAAAATACTGAAACCTGTAAAGCTTTAAACGGAACTCTACTAATTCAAAAATCCACTCTGACTCAATTAAATCAAGAAGTAAACGCAAATAAAATTACACATAATAGTCAATGGCAGATAACACAGGAAAAAATAACAGCATTAGAAAATCATATTCAACAACGACCTCAAGGGATTCAAACAGACAACCTCAACGTACATAGTATATTACAAGGACTAGGAAAATTTGATAATACTGATCGCCATTTGCAACCTCAACCATTCATTGATCAGATAAAATTAGTACAAACTCTCGCACCTACCTCTTGGAATTTTTGGCGTCTTCGTTTGACTAATTTATTGATTGGCGAACCCCTGATGTTCTTTCGGAGTAGAGCCCATGAATTTACATCATTGGATGAGTTTGTAGCTGTCTTCCTGGAACAGTATTGGAGCAGAAGTAAACAGTTGGACGTGCTAGCGGACATCATATCATGCGAGTTCAACCCTAACTTAGACGGTGCATGTACCACTTTCGTCACTGCCCTACAGTTTAAAAATTCTCAATTGAGCGAGCCCATTAATGAATCGGCATTAGCAAGTATTATTTTAAAGAAGCTACCGTATCAAGTTAGAATGGCACTCGCCACACAACCCATTACTGATTGTAAGCAGCTGATAAATCATTTATATGGCATACAGTCTGTGATGGCCATATCAAACCACCGTTCAGACCAGAGATACGCACCAAATCAACATAACTCAAAATTTAATCAGTATAACAGCCAAAATTATGAACCGGTATCATATGATCGCTACCGATCTGCCCCTCAATTTGAACGCCGCTATGAGCACAGGCAAAATGGTAACTGGAATAATGAAAAATTTCAAAATCGCACAACCAACCACTATGCCCAGCAGAGCAATCGTAAGAATCACTATGATGGCCGTGATCGATTAAACTCAAATAATAATCACACTCAGAACAATTACAACAGAAATTATAAACCGCCACCTCAACAAGTAAGCACAAATTATACATTAGCACATGCAATAGGATTGAATCAACAAAAAACCCAGAACCCAGCACCCAACGACCCGCCACCAGATATACAGAAAACTACAGCTAAAAAATTACAAATACATGATAACCCCGATACAACCCACGCAAGCCCAGAAAAAATAGATAGAGAAAATAAGGATATTACAGCCTCATATACCACCTTTGTGAACGGATTACCGAAAATATTAGAAAAACAGAAGCCAATTCCAGATAAACCACCACCAAAAACCAGCCGCAAGCAACAACCTCTATTAAGCATCCTGTTCCCTACCGAAAATCTCTCACCGCCGGAGAACACCAACAGCCACCAGGATCATGCACTAATTAAGGAGTTAGTGAATACAGAAAAGATAAAAAATGTAACAGATCCGTGCACTGAACCTACAACCGCCTATCATTGTACCCCACCGAAGCGGATCAAGGACCCCAAGATGGAAGACCGAGAGGACGGACTACCGGACAAGAGGAGCGAGCATCGCAAGGCCCGGAGACGGAGGCGCCCGAGGACACCCGACCGGCATCAGGACGAGGAGGACAGCATACAGGACCGTAAGAACATGCATCGCAAGGCCCGGAGGCGGAAGAAACGGAGGAACCGCGCGCGCCGATGGAAGCCGCATGCACGTTTTAAACGCCCGAGGAGGATTCCGGACCGACACCGAGGAGGACAGGAGCGGACCGACGGCGTGCATCCGCGGCACATACGTTTTAAAGGCTATGATCAGCGATGTGACCGGAAGAATAGGCCAAAGGAATATGACAGAAACAGAACTGATAGGAATACTATTATGGATTCATGCCGGGAAAATAATGGAGTGGACTACTTATTGAGACTGATGAAGGATAAACGGTGTCTAGGAAGAGTGAAAGAATTAAAAAATAATATTAATAAAATGGAAGTACCTGGCTACTATCTGATGAGAAGTTATACTATGCAAAAGATTATAATGCTTTGATAGGGTGTGTAATGTTTGTAACAATGGCTGTGATATTAATAAAAGACTGTGTTGCAGATATGATGGAAAATATTATATTGTTATTATTAAAAGAATCTAGTATTGATGAATGGAAAGTTAATATTATAAAAATAGTTATTGTTGTGAGCCTACTAATTTATAATGAACCGAGATCGAGAATATTAGATGAAAATAAGAGGAAAGATGAATTAAAATTACAGGATGAATTGGAAAAGAACAGATTAAAAGAAATTATTATTAAAGGAACGAGGAGTTATTTGAAGAAAGAGTATACAAGATACCGGGGCTTTATATTCATGAAGATAAATTATCAATTAGGACAGCCTCAACAACCGGACAGCAGATAACCGAACGGCCTACAGCAACAATCTACAAACAGAATGCAAGAAGATGCAAGGAAAACCACAACAATTCTACATGAAATATCACAGAATTTGAAATAAATATGATAAGAAATCAAGGAAAACATTATTATCAAACCGATTACTAACCTTCCTTAATAATTTTAATCTGGGCATAGGACCGCGTGGCAACAATCCAGTGTTTTAATTCCTTCCAACCGTTAGAAGCCTGCAATAAGAAAAAGAACAATTTTTAAATGTGTAATTAAATTAGCTACATCCACTAAAAAGGACACAAGCGGGGATAGTAAAATTAAAATTTGTTAATTACCTTTTAAGAGAAAAAATTGAGCAGTTAGGTTAGTTATGAAAGTCGACAGCAAATTCTGATGTAACATGTAGCACTATGAAATGTAGAACAGCGACCAGCTGAGCAAAGCCACCTAAATCAAATATGTGACGTCTGTTGAACATATGTTTATAAAAAGAAATACTGTACCCAAAAAGTTATTTATTATTGTTATTTATTATATTTATTAATGTCGATATATTTATTTATATGTTTTATATTTATTACTTTTAATTATGCCACGTTTGTTACCGGAAAAGACTTAAAGTGAATACAAGCTACCAAAAAAACCAAAGAGCCATTAGCAAAAGAAAAGTATTGTACCTGATGTATAAAAATTATTTAATTAAGACCTAAGAAATACTCTAAGACATAAGCCCAGAAGTTTGTGAATCGACATTATTGTCTAAAAGGAATCATTTGTGAGAATTATGAAATGTGTGTAGTTAGGTTGGCGCCCTGCAAGCGGCGAATTTAAAAATTACTATATGTTAAGTGTTGTCAGGAGGAGTACGTTTAGAAGTTATATTTATGATATTTTATGTGTGTTGAGGAGGAGAATTTGTTATTGTATTTGATAAAGGTATAAAGGAGATGCAGCAAATATGTCTGCGAACTGTGATAGAAGTATGAGAGTATAATTTATAAATAAAGTATAGTGTATATCGATGTATTGAAGGGTGGGTTTTCATTAAAAACATTGTGATTCTCAAATATTTTGAATTCAAACCCAGGGGCGCGTGTAACATATTAAATCTGGGTAGACAAAAGCCCTAACAGAAACAGTAATAGGTCTGAAATAAAGTAACTGGCTAATATCGCCAAATAGATAATAACTAAGATTAGATAGCATCAGCTTATTCTGGCTAAATGGTACAAGAACCTAAAAAGGATTTGAAGGAAGTTTATTTGCTCATAAATAGATTATTATATAAAATATTTGAAGATTGAGGTTATGTACATGTATTCACGGATCAGTGACCTAGAGATCGATCAAACCGAGGAACGTAGAATCTGACCAAAACCCCTTGCAGAGCTTTATTGCAATCAGATGGTGTGCAATATGAAAAAACACCCGTCCACGTGGCTAATTATTAGGTAGCATGGAATTAATATTAATGTATAGAATATTAACTAGCATGCAAAGAGCATAAATAAAAAACCAAATAAAAATAATTTAATGTATTCAGGAAATAAGAGTTACCAGGCGCATGAATACCGAATAAAATTTGCATGCACCAATAGTAAAACGCAGTTTAATAGGCGGCAACTGTAGGCCAGTTCATAAATATTTCTATATATTTATATAAATGTACTAGATTTGTGTTAAAATTTGTGTAATCTATGTTATCGATATGGCTCGAATGCATAGAAGGATTAATCATTCATAGTAGCGAAGCATGATTTTGGGTTGTTTGGTAAGAGCTCTTGTTGTACCGATAAGGGACGGAGGACTAAATATTTAAATGTTTAGTGCTATAATTTGAAAGGCCGAAAGAGGAGCGGGATAAATCGTTGAAGGTAAGAACCTAGACGCGCCCGCCAATGCCACCAGTTAGAGACCCCAAATATTTTAACGAGCGATAACCGTACTAATGATGTATGGAAATTGAATGGTATAGTAAAGTATGGAAAGTGCGATATGACGTGCGTGATGGCTTGGGGGAAGCCTGAAGTCATTTTTCATTTTTAATTAAATTTTATAACCCCTTAGGAGACGATGCCGCGACCAGACTCCCCGTCCACATGGGTTGGATCGGTCATCGCGCTTACCTAGATAGAGTTTCGAACACGAGTAGGATTAAATTGGATTAGTAGTGGGCGCCCTATGGGCTGCGAAGTTTTCGATGATACAAAGGCGAACTCGGCCGAAAGGTTGGATGGATATGAGATTAGTGAATAAAGTGATGACTTGCGCTAGAAAATGTATAGTAATGGGTTACAGTATGTATGTGAAAGCCAATTTAGATTACATAGATGGTAGAAATGGTCTATAGTTAATCAAAGAGTACGAAATCTAGGGCTAGTAAAACTGATGCATTATAATATTTAATTTGTTTGCAGACACATGTGGCATGAAGGTTGAGTTGAGTGTCTAATGCCTCTTACGAGATTGAAGGCGCTACCTATTCCGGCTGTGCCGAAGCGTGCACCCTGAGAGTAAAATTATAGATGCGAACAATAGTAAATCTACGAAATACTAGAGATGTTAAGAGATAGAGGTTAATTTTGGATGATTATGGCTAAATGTTAATGCAAGCGAGCGTAAGCTCTCACGTTGTTGGGATTGAATTATCCTACGACAAGAGTTGCAAGCGCATAGCGCAACTACATGCAACAGAATGCATATGATTTTAAGATAACAGGGCACAGGGAAGGATGCGTGGCCTATATATCTATTGATATAAAGTTGAGCCTGATATTTGGTTTATTGATTTCAATGTATTGTGCGAGTGGTTATTGGATAGTTGTGTGTTAGCGCGCTATAGAGATGTTGGGCCGCACGGATCGTTGCAATTATTTAGTGGTATGATAGTTGGAGGAATCTGCTTGGTACAAGTTATGTTTTGAGTGCCTCGCACTCTATATTATTAGTATCAGGTAGATTAGTCTATGTAGTTAGTATGAATGTACAAGAGTGTTGTGAGATGCCCCATCTCTAGCCTAGCATGAGTTGTTAGAGACGAATACTGAGTAGAAATACCTCGACCCTAATGATATCAATGCTCATGGCGTTACCGACGGAGCCATGCTGAGCCTATTCGTTATTTATATAGAAAGAATATCGTGACATGACGTTGAGAATGATTGGTGTCGGCGTGTCTACCATTGTCATTCTCTATAAACTAAAACTAATTACAAGAGCGCAGCAGATTTAATACTAGTAGCGATACTGCGAGTTGTCAAGGCATGATCGCACGGCCAGTGGCCCAGCTTTACAGTCTCCTCCCACGTCTCGGGGTCAGATAAAAATGCGGCGTGGAGCAACAAGCCGTCGCCATGTAACAAAAATGGGTACTTTAGTACAATAATGAAGAACCATCAAAACAATATTGAAAGATTATCACGATTAGTTACAATAGAAAAACCTATGGTCGACGTGTGTCTGTACTAGTGGTATATATATTAATGATCACGAAGTAGTAGTGTAGCAAGATGCCACGCAGCGGTTTTTCTGGCGATGCGGCAGGGCATGACAGGTGAAGGCACTCATCACTGTTCAGGGTGCTAGCCCAGTTATACTGGCAACGGTCACGAACGGGATTGAGGGAAGATCTCAGTGTAGGAGTTGGGTGCAAGCGCGCTAGGGACACGTTGACATGCACTGCAGCGAGAGTGTAGTATCGTCTGCCCCAGATTGCATGTGCGGGGGACACAGGATGTATTTGGGGGGGGATGGCAAGACCACATTTAGGTGGTTGTCAGGATTCGCCAGGATTGAAAAAAAAAGTGCCCCTGCCCCACCCCCCCCCCTCCGATGGCGGTTTGGGTTGGCGTCTATGATTCAGCTGAGTATCTTCCAATTGTAGAGTATGTCGACCCCGCCGATGCGGCTCATAAACCCGTGAAGGTGGTCGCTTACCGCAATATCATCTGTGTTCAACGAAATGATAATTTTGAACGGCATACCTATACTAGAATCTATAAGCCTGAACGAGAGATCGATAGTTCAAAGTAATCGCGAGACTATGGGTTAACGGTTGGTTGGGAGTTAATGATGATTGTGTTCCTGTTGATAGAAGTGATATCGATCGTAGCTTATATGCAGAGCGTATGAACCTGAATGCGCTGAGAATGAAGTGGATATATAACGTCGTAATAGAGCTAATAAGGTTCGAACCCTAAGAAGATATTCCCAAGAAGCCCACAGATTATCGTTTGAAAGTGGCAGTTAGGGAAGTTTTGTATAAGTGGTGTAGACCCGTGCAGAGCACGGGGCACCGGGTGTACCTCATATGTGTTTTATTTTCACGTAGGGCCTGCAGGAGCTTCAAAGCGTTACAGGAATCCATGAAATGCGGTAACTTTTTGCTCGGGTGAGCAAGATCCGTACTGGGTGACTGTTCCTCGCCTTAGTGACCATGAGGTAAGGAAAGTATTGCTCTCCGAATAAAGTAAGGTACCCCAAGTTCTTCGATAGTTCCAATTGGCTAGGCGTTGCTACGGCCCCCGGAGCTGTCTAAAAAGTGTGTGGGGGTGAGTCTGTATGTGTTGTGTGGTGGTTGGTGTTTGGTGTGTGTGGGGGGGTGGGGTGTGGGTGTGTGGGGGTGGTGTAGATGGATGTCGCGCTGGTACACAGAGCTCAGCGCCCCTGGTAACGAATGACGAGTATTTAGGGTGAATCCTCTAAGTCCCTGTGCTAATATATGGAGCCGACACGAACAATTGTCGGATTCAAATGCAATTTCAGAGTGGGCGAGAAATATGATAATGGTGCAAATATCAGGGTTTCGGGCGTTTTCTCGTTTAACGGCGCCAACGGATTTTGAGCTAATTCAGACCGAAAATAGCATTGATAAGCGCGTTCATCGCTACAAGTGCCCATATCTGGAAATTGTCTAGGAGGCGCCCCCCATCTAGGCTAATAGTGTGTATTTAGTAAAGATTCCCCCATTGAGCAGGCGGTATTACTTTTTTATCTATATTAGTGTCTAGTGGTTTTAATTTGGTGCAGTTTTATGAGCTGTCATGTATGATTGTGCTGTAAACAGGGTGCATCCTAAAGAGTGAAATAGAAGCGCGAATGTCGAAAAAGGGTTGGATTTCATGACAAACGTTGGCAACGTGTGATCCGATGAATCATGGTTCTTGTCACTATGAAGAGATAGCACTAACTGCGGTGTGCGCCAGCGTGAGGGGCCCTGTCTCCTCGGTCGGGGAGCTGTGTATAGAGTGAACTTGAGATGCGCGGGTACTCTAGCGTGCAGGTGAATAATGTTGTCAGATCGGCATGGAAAGTGGGGGGTAGTGCCCACACCAGTGTTTTTCCACCCACGTTATGAAGTGGGACAATAGAAAGTATAACACAAGTGGTCAGAGTCGCGATATGCATTCGCATATGTTCTTATGCTGAGTTGCATGACGCGGAGCAGTGCATATAAACAGTCGATGTCATATTTGAATGTGACGTTACCAGAGGAAGCCGCTCGCGTGGTTCAGGGAGATAAACGGAAATCCTATCTAGAAGGAGTTTGGCCAACTGTATGAAGAGATTACAAATTGTAGAATATTTGGTGACAGTGTCAAGTAGATCAAACGGGGTCAGATTAGGAAGGAATACGGCATACTTGCTACGGTCGACTGAGTGGTCAAGCCTAACGATGTTGGTCAGTCAAACTGAATAGGAGGGATCGTTCGAGATTTCAAGGCGCAACATGTACTGGCACATAATGAAGAGAAACCATTTGATTACTGTGAGCATCCGGAATCACGTTATGGGAGAACTTGGGCAGCGTGTCGGTAGTAAGTACTGTGATTTCGTGTGTTGATCGATGTTCAGCTCTCAGAAGTGAACTACGTTGTCAAATAATGAGTCTGTGGGGGCCACGGAGAATGCAGGGAATATGGGAGTAGAAGATGACGCGATGCCGTCCTCAGCATGTACGATTGTATAGGTTCGTACTCGGTCAAAAACAAAATGGCCATCGTTGTGGATCCTAAATATAGGATGAGTACCAACCGGCTTGGTCAGATGATGGACATGGATAGCATAACCAAAGTGGATACAAATACGGTCATTATAACTGACCTCACTATATCTCGATGACACAAAAATTGCGTTTGAAATTCTCACAACTCACACTGTATCTGAGCCATAACCTGTTCTGAGTGTAACTAATCAATGAGTGCATCGTATAAATTGAATTCAGAATGAAGACAGCGTATTTGCGATTAATATATTCCTTTTAGTGAGGACCACGTTTTAATGGCAGAAAGATAAAGTACAACGTGCCGATCATCTTTTTGCTGTAATGGTCACTGCTTTTAAAAGAGGTACTGATACCGGTTATTTATGTATTATAAACTGTTCATTCTTGTTGAATCACAAGTAACACTTAGTCGCCAAGAAAATTACATTTCCCAATAGTCAAAGATAGCTCCCAGAATTTGAGATTGTACATTTTGTTATCTATATAATAAAGAGAGTAGGTTGTGTTTGTTTCTCAACAAAACATGCCAACTTGTGGATTGCATACCGGAAAAACGAGGAATGATTTAGATCTCCAAATTTTTCACATAGATTCTAAAAATATCAATCTCTCACCTCGAAGCCCAAATTTGAATTTCCTTCTAGATTTTCCAGAATTAATATGTTCAAATTTCATTACATGGGACAGGTATATAATATTATAATAATTGAGGCGGTAGCTGAATAAGGCCTATAAGCCAAAACCTTGTTTTGAGAAAACAGCCTCTAAAGTTTTCAGATTACCACAGAATTTTGAACGTTTTTCCTACCTATGGGAACCTTGGTTTTAATCAATTTCATTTCTTTATAAAACCTCATCAATTAAAGAGTTTAGAAGACAATAACTTTAGAATTAACTTTAAAATATGATATAAAAAAGCTGCATGGCCCTTCTTTCAGAGAACGAATTTTTCATGTATTTTATTTTCTATGGAAGAAGGGCCTGCAAACCAAATACTTATAAACACTTGAGATTTTAGTGGGAAACCGTTATTAAAAACATTTACAATGAATAAGAACACTTTTATTCAACTAATAAAGATACGGTACCACATGTTATTCTTATAAAAAATATTACTATTTTTTGTTTATTCAATATTACAACTTTCAAACAGATTGGTGTAAAATTCTCACTCCTGTTCTCAAAGACACAAAAAGGTCAATCCAATATACAATATAAAAAACATACTATATTCTGAATAAAAATAATACTAATTTTTATTTATTCAATATTACAACTTCAAACAGATTGGTGTAAAAATTCTGTACTCTCATCCTTCAATGACACAAAAGGTCTTAATATCTTGTACTTTAGATTTTTTGTAGAGAGCCTTTGGAGCTGGCGCTAATGTCAACTCTGCTGGAATATGTTTGGCGTACTTGAATGGGTCAAGTATCATATTATAGGAACTTGATACTAGCACCATGCCACACAAGGTTTGTACTTGAGTATACAATTTTTTTGAATTCTGAAGGATCTATTCCTACTTAAAGGCTTCTTTTCAAATTCAAGGTATAGAGCCTTGTCAATCAAAAACAATACTTTGATCATTATGTGAAAAAAAGAATGGCGATGGACCTTTCTGCGATTACTATTCGTTCAATATACGTTGCAGGGACCTCTACAGTTTCTAGCTTTCTCATATTATTCGAACTATCCCAAAATTTCGATCACATTGTGAAAATGAATGCCCTCGAACAGGAAATAAGTGAACGACCTCAACCTTGTAACTTTGGAGAGCCATGAACAAAATCTAAGCAGGGTTGGATTCTTATTTTGGCCTCCTCTGCATCAGACAACAAAACATACTTTTTGTAGTTGGGGAAGTCTTGGATTGTTTTATTTTAAACAATCAAAAACAAATGATGCGACTGTATTGGCTCCTTTTTTACATTTTGATCTCAGAAAATGTACATGAAAGCAGAATCATCGTTGTGAACATGAACACAGAACAGATACACCACATAGTCTCTTGTACAAACTGTGACGTGACTGTAAGTTTTGGTTAGCGGAAATTCTGAGCATAGTCGAATTCAATTTACCAGGACTTCAGTCCTCTTAGCGTGACTAAGTCATTGGGTCATCTTTAAGTAGGCATGAAATTTTCGTTTGTGATGTTGTATTCCTACATTACAGATATCATTGGGATGTCGTTCAAGTTATCTGGCATTCACGACAAATAATCGCATGTATCTGTTGTGGGTTTTTTCGAATTCAAAGTTTGTTTCCCTGAAGAACTTAAAATACGTTTGTTATTGCATTTAAGTGCAGTACCCGTCGTTTCCTTGAAGTACTCTTTGAAAAGATCGTGAATGATCTTATTGACAAATCAGGTATTTGCAAAGTAAGTCTGTGTTTGATATAAGTATAGTGAGCTGCTTATGCGGGATAGATTTTAGAATGGTCCATGGCCAAAGCATATACATTTGGGCAATTCCTATTGCGTTTTATCATGTTTGCCCCTTGTGGTCATCCAACGTCACTATGTCAAAATTGTAGACTGAAGGAGCCTTAAACGCTTTGGCCCCTTGAATTGATACAGATTCAACAGGAACGAACGACAGATTGACATTTGACTACCACTTGACTTGAGTTGATATTTCCAAATATTATTCCTTTCAATTTTAGGATCAACAGTTTTTTTTTATTATTAGGTATGGGATCAGCTACATTATTTGAAACAGTCATACACCCAGACAGAAATATATCTTGAGCTTTTTTGTCACCAAAGTCATAAAATTCAGAAAATAGTCTTTGTTGATCTTCTTCAGAAAATTGTTCAAAGCATTTCTGCAGGCAACAGCTAGTAACTTTCAAAATGTCTTACCCTCCACAGGAAGTTTTGTGAACTTAGAAACATAGTCCTGACCACTTTGTCTTCGAGTTTTTGCTACTGTTTGTTTCCACTCATCTTTTCGCACAATCTTCTTCTTTGCACCCTTTTCAACACTATTATCAAGTATAAATTGTCTACTATTCATTCTTGATCACTTTCAAACCACTACTCAATCTACAGACAACCAAACATAACCTGAAAACTCAAACTCTCTGCCCTCCTCAGCTGCTGGCAATTGTTCATACCATAGGTGTTGATATAGAACTATAATCTAGAGCAGGGGTCTCCAACCTTTTTAATCAGGGCCACATTGTTAATTCTTGGAAGGCTTAGAGGGCCAATAACAAGGATGTAGGTTTGATAAAATATATGAGAAGTTTTAAGTAGGTTTAATAAAAACACAGGAAGAAACAAACCAATTCATTTAATTTCAATAAAAGTGCAATTTATTGAGTGTAAAAAGGTAATAAGAAAACTTGACAATGCATGAATTTAGCAAGTTGAACAAAATGATGATAACTTTCTTAATAGTAATAAGACAACTTGACAATACACGAATTTACAGAAAGTTACCAAGCTAAAAGAGAATAGCCTACTTATTTTTAGTGAGAGAATTGCATTATTCTTACCAACTTGAAATGTCTGGCCATTTAGGATCAAACTTTGTGGTTCCGATCATTAAAATTGTTTTCAAATGTTCATCTGACAAGGAAGATCTGTATTTGGATTTATCAAACTCCATTTTTGAAAATGTTTGCTCACACTAAATTGTAGGTAGATCCAAAACGAGAAAACATAGCTTCAGCATGTTTTTTTATGTTTTTTAGAGTATTTATCTGGGAGAGACATGTACAGTCCGTGCATTTGCTAATATCTCGCAATGGTTGATCGCTGCTTGTTCACAGATAATTTTATACTTATCAAGAAATGGATTGGCTAGTAAGAGAAGAGTACTGGCTCACAGTCGTTGTCAAAATGAGTATAAATATATATTTTTGAAAATCTGTAGCAATAACTCTCGGCGGGCCGGACAAAATCTATTAATCTTCTAATCTTTCAAAATCTTTTAATCGGGCCGTAGGTTGGAGAGCCCTGATCTAGAGAGACTACCTCTTCGAAACAGATGGTTAAAATTGGCAACTAAATTAATAACCAGTCCAATTTTGTCAGGTTGGCATTAAGTTGAGGAAGGTTTCCAAACAAGATTTGAGTTCTATCACTTTATCTTATTAGTACCAAGTTGAAGAACTTATCTATACTATATAAAGGAAAGAACTGGATTATACCAGTACCCACTATTACTTAGAAGTAATAGTAGGTATTGATTATACACGTATGGGATAGGAAAATTATGTTTGACGAATCATGTCTTATTAACTACTTGACTAAAATTACCTTGAAATTTTGCATATTGATTCTTAATTAACCGAGGGTGGTTATAGGCGTAGGCCTACTTCAAACTCTTCAAGATTTCACTCGGTCAAGTTTTCAGTTTGTCAAGTTTTTTAATAGACCCTTGCAGAGCACGGGTTACCTGCTAGTTAATTATATTTCTACATTGTTGAAAGACAATCCGACGACGTTGCAGAGGTAGAAAAGGATAGCACTATCTGCTTTGTAGAATGATAGACAAGGATAGCAACACCAATGTTAATCAAATACTGCCATTATAACATGGACCTTACTACATAGGTATTTGTCACAGTAATATGCCCTTCGGACATTGCAGCATATACAGAGTGCCATGCAACACAAGCCGTATCCACTTAGCGCCTTGCGTTTACATGCTATCACCACCTCCAGGCCAGACGGTCTGTGTCTCTGATACAAGCCTGATAATTTGTAACCTTGAGAGGTCCTTTCATGTCTTCTGATGTCTCACCATTGGATGAAAATTAATTCTCAGTGCGAAAGCGAGATCATTGTGGGGTGCCATCTTTGAAAAGATCCATTACTGGAATGGACTTGGATTGATGGTCTGCTTTGATTAAGGTCAAAGCAGTCCACTGCGGTGAGTGGTATTACCATAGAGAAACAATAGCGTAAGACATGCTATTGTTTCTCTATGGTAATACTCTTATACAAAACTCTAAAATACAGTAAAATAGAAAAAATACAGTAAAGTATATACACCGTGATTCAAAAAGAATACCACAACTTTGAAAATCTATATTTAATCAAGGAAACATAAGAGAGACTTAGGTTCTAAATCAAAGTGAAGAGTATTGAAATAAGTTTTTCTCCACTAGAAAACAAGTTTACAAATGTTCAATGTAACCCCCTTCAGACAATCGAGTGATATAATACGATACTCGAACTCGTTCCACACCCTCAGTAGCATATCGGGCGTAACAGTTTGTATAGCTGCTGTTATTTCTTGTTTGAGCTCTTCTGTAGTTTAGAGGTTCCCTATACCTCAAAACCTCGATACTTCATGGCCATTACATTAAGTATCCAGGAATGAGAAACTGCAAGTCGATGTCATATGTACCCGAGTTGAATAGATTGTAAAAACGTCATACATGTCACTTCATACGAATTACTTAATCACATGAACTGGACTGATATGTAATCAAATTATTTCATAACAGGTTCACTTAATAACAGGTGAACTAAGATAATAATATTATCATATTATTAAATTCATCATTTATATTTGTGAACTGGACTGACCTAATTTAGTCTGTAACAAATATTTATCAATATATATTAAAAGAACTGACGAATACAAATCAATATGCAATGGAAGTCATTTTTATAATTATGACTATCTATCTATCATCAATCTATCTATCAATATAATAATTATATAAATATCAAATATAGTGTGCCGGTTGCACAAAAGCCGGCTAAATTTTAATCGTAGTTAATTCTACGAGAACCAAAGATGCCATCTTATCAATAAGGCCTTCTCTGAATGGTTCTCTAGAAATTAATCACGGTTAAATTAACCGGCTTTTGTGCATCTGGGCCAATGAATAGAAACGACCTGATATTGTCAAAACCACAAATTTATTAAAACAATTTGAGTTACTAGTTTCAGTTGTTACAATTTACACTGTTATCAATCTCTGGTAAACTTGAGGAGTTAGAGCAGCGTTTAAAATTAGTAAGACTATTAATCTCTAGTAAACTGAAAGCGTGAACTTTGGGCAGCAGTATGGGAGGAGCTCTCCAATTGGCCATTAGCTGCCGACCAATAGAGGCTCTGCTCTACTACCATTGGCCAAGACTAGTCACACCCGATTATTCCAAATATGGTCATGAGAACCGTTAAAAAACGACAAATGAAGAAAAACTCAGTAAATGACAAACCCAATTGGATGATGAAATAATTTCATATGAGGAAGAATGTACAAAATTTAAAACTCAATGAACACTAAAATACAAATACTACATTGGAAAACAAAGGTGAAAAATAATATGGAGGGAGAAAATACGGTCTTATTTTAGTAACTTCATTATAGTCAAGACTGCGTCAAAGTTATTTGTGTACAATTGAGTTATTATACAGAGTGAGTCATATGTATGGGAACTCTTCAATAAATTGAAGACTGTTGTAGATATTACTGTTACTTCCAGGATAAGTTATTGGTCAAATACTCTACCTTTTGACGTACAACTGATTTTCAACCCCTCACAAGGGGTGACTTAGCGGTTGTAATTCAAATATTTTAAATGTATACACCCATTGCGTAATTCAACATTCTAAAGGCCTTTTCGAAACGAGAAAGATGACATCGATGAAAATGTTCTATGATACTTGTATCCAAAATGGCGGCTGATTGAAGTTTTAGTTTTTGAATAAATAATTGTTAAAGTTCAATCAGCCGTCATTTTGGATACAAGTATCATAGAACATTTTCATCTATGGCATCTTTCTCGTTTTGAAAAGGTCTTTAGAATGTTGTATTATGCAATGGGTGTTTGAATTCAAAATATTAGAGTTACAACCCTTCATTACTTTTAAAACTAAAACTTCAATCAGCCGCCATTTTGGATACAATTATCATAGAATATGTTAATTGATGTTATCTTTCTTGGTTCAAGAAGGCCTTGAAAATGATGTACCACACAATGGGTGTTCACATTTAAAATATTTGAGTTACAACCCCTAAGTGACCACCTTATGAGGGGTTGAAGTTCAGTTGTGAGTCAAAAGTTAAAGTATTTGATCAATAACTTATCCTGAAAATTACAGTATTATATCTACAAAAGTCTCCAATTTTTTGAAGGGTTCCCATTCATATGACTCACTCTGTATAGTGTTTCATCATGGAAAACAACATGAATTTCATTATAGTTTTGTATTTTCGTTGAATGTTACTGATGTTGATTTGTATAGGACAATGTGACATGAACACCGTAAAATATATATTGTATGTGATAAAGTCATCTGCTTATGTTAAGATACAGTAATATCCAGGATTATTATGAGGCTGGTGAAATTTAATTATTATACATTTGCTATGCAAGTATGTGAAATAGAATCAAGAAACACAAAATATGAACCAAGAATGTTATTTATATTTCCCGACAGGTTTTATTCTTTTCAGTGTTTATTTTTTTTAATCATTCAGAGTTACACAACTTACAGAAAAGTACCACAGCCCAAAACGGTTCCAGTTCTAATTTATACAACAGTCCAAATGTAGCTAGGTTATGTGTCACTTAACATTCTTCAATTACACACTCAATTTACAATTCAAAACACACGAAATCATTTTTAAATTAAAAAAAAAAATACTTCCAAATTAAATTAAATCAATCACAGTTAATAAGAAAATTCCAAACAGTTGAAAAAGCATTACATTCTATGAATATATTTCAATCTTTCATCCACATATATTTCGTTGCTGTACCTTATTCCAACATTCATCAGGATGTATACAAGAATTTATCTAATAAATTCACTCGAGAAACTCCAGTCAGTTTCAAAATTCCAAATAATAGGCTCTCTGTTGAAGCCAGCGCGAAGAGAATATAACAATATTATTCTCGTCTTCACTTTATCAAAAAGTCTGGGCTCAAGGGTCCGTAGCCTTTATTTCATTCCAAATTTATTCATCCTGAACTTTTCACCTTTAATAGGATGAAATATAATATCGTGGATCCCCTTCTCACAAAGAGAGTGCCCAGAAGAAAATTGGATCAGTGAAACTGGAAAATATTTACTTTCCTCCATCCACAAGAGACTTTCTTGTTGTGGCTCCCCTCTTTTCCATGGAAGGTTTTCACTTTCGCAGTTGGCGATCCAAAACTTCTCTCAATTCATGCAAATATCCCATGAATGAGTAATGAATAAGCTGCAGTAACCTGTTCTAATATGAGATAGATTTTACATACAGTATAATTTATACATATAGATTTTTCAACAAGACAGATTCCTACTCTACTGACCCAGTCAGTGTGTCTAAATGTAGCTATAAATGGGAAATTTTAGAAACTAAAAATAGTACGAAACTCTTGGGCCTGTTATTGGATAGCAATCTCTCGTGGGATAGTCATGTATGCCATGTCATGAAAAAGATATTTCCTGGTCTTTATGCTCTGAGACAAATGTCCGACTTGTGTAGTATCCAAACACTAAAGTCGGTATACTTATACTATGCTGTATTACATGCACATATAGCGTATGGCCTGTGCATATATGGCAGTATGAGTAGAAGAAATTTGGATAAAATTCCTAAACAACAGAAACGGGCAATTAGAATAATGTTTAACCTCAGAAGAAGCGACTCAGTAAGATTACTGTTCTCTCAACTTGGGATTTTAACAATTTATGGTCAATATGTATTCGATGTGATCATGTTTTTCAGGAAGCAGTCCAATGTATTAAGGTGCGTACAGACTTTCGTTCCGCTCCAAGACCGAACGTCACTCCAGCAGAGCGATTGATGATCGACCGGCGAGCAACAATGGTTCGACCGGGGAACGCGAGAAGATCTACCATCTTCCGTAACGTTCATGATCGGTGCGAGTAGAGAGCGGAGGCGGAGCGATTGCTGTGCGATGGTGGTACGTGGGCGGTACGAGGGAGGAGCGTGCTCGGTGCGGGTTGGAAGCACGAGTATGTCTACGCAGCTTTAGAGTTAAGAAATCAGACTCACAATTATAATACCCGTTTTGGCCTAATTATTGAGAGACATAGATTGGATCTTTTTGAGAAAAAAAATTTCAAAGGAAGAAAATGTTTTATCAATTTACCAGGCAATTTAAAGTTAATTGAAGATATCAAAATATTTAGTAAGAATCTGAAGAGATATTTGGTGAGCTTATCCCTGTATTCTTTGCAGGAGTTTGACAACAGCAATCATTGATTTATTTTGAATTTCATTTGTGTACCAACTATAGTAAGTTGAGACTTATATGTAACTAGCCGTCAGGCTCGCTTCGCTCGCCATATCCGTCTAGCCAGGGGGCTCCGCCCCCTGGACCCACGACTGGATCGCGTCCCAGAATGAGATCAGCAGGCTCGCTTCGCTCGCCATATCCGTCTAGCCAGGGGCTCCGCCCCCTGGACCCCCGACTGGGTCGTCTCAGGATGAGATCAGCAGGCTCGCTTCGCTCGCCTGCATTTTTCATTTGAGCATCTTTATCATATGTTAGAACAATCCAGTCGGGGGTCCAGACTAAACGTCTGGCTAAACGGATATGGCGAGCGAAGCGAGCCTGACGGCTAGTAATATAATATTCCCTAGGATTGAAGTAGCAGTGCCCAATCAATTTTTCTGCGATAAATGCATTTATTTGAATCTTCAACTTGGTGCCAACCTAACAAAGTCAACTCAACTTAATGCCAACCTGACAAAATTATTAATTTAGTTGCCAGTTAACAACTGTTTCGAAGAGGTACTCCATCTAGATTATAGTTCTATAGTAACATATGATATGGAAATTTCAATTATAATTAAGAGATTGGAAGAAGAAGAATATACATGCTAAAAGACGAACTTTAAACCCTTAAAAACAACCTTAGAGTTAAAATATTGCCAAAAGATTTCTTAGTGCACCTCTAAAGGGCCAACTGAACATACCTACAAAATTTGAACGTTTTTGGTCCGGTAGATTTTTAGTTATGCGAGTGAGTGAGTGAGTGAGTGAGTGAGTCAGTCAGTCAGTCAGTCAGTCAGTCAGTCAGTCAGTGAGTGCCATTTCGCTTTTATATATATAGATTTCAAATGACGCTATTCATATGTATTTGTACATGTCTGATGAATAAAGATTTTTCTATTCTATTATATTCTATATATTCTATCAATTGAAGGACATGAATGATAAATTCCAATATCTGTGATGAATGCGAAAAAAATATTTCCTCATAGTTTGGTTATAATACAGGTTTGACGACCTTTATTTCGTTGAATCATAACTATGAAGGTTGTGAACTAGATAGAAAGACTAGACTAGAAAGACTGCTTTTTCAGCATGGATTACAGCCTCAATATCACCTTCACAACTACTCAGATGGTGAAATAATTTGAAGTTTTACCGCGTTTGTGTCAATCTATTTATCAAGATTTTATCCAAATATATTTTTCTTCAAACTTTCCCTTATTCATCCTTATTATAAAATTCATTACATCCAGTTTATGTCTTTCTGGTAGGGATGGGTATCGAAAGACAAAACATCGATATTTTGAACATCAATGTTTTTTTCTCCTAAACATCGATAAGTGAAAAACATCGAACAGTAAACATCGACGTGTTGCCGTACATTTTACGGAAGATTATTATATCTTTAGAGTAACTCAGATAGTGAAATCAATTTCCTTTTTCATGTACATGTAAAAGAAAGGGACAGAGCTTTTAAAAAGTAGTTAACAATAAAGGAATATTATTGATTGGCAGCAACAAAACTGAAAGTTAATAAATTGTTTGTAGTTGTAGGTAATCAGACTCTACGTTATCAACGGAGATTGATATTTAATCGAATATAAAAAAGAAAATCCAATAATCTAAAATACTGTTTTATAGATTTGAATATTTGTTTAATATATGAGAAATTAAGACGGTATTATTCTTTTGTCCAAATCTCGAAATACTTAAAAATACAAAAAAAAACTCCTAAAGTGACTACAATTTTATCT
The DNA here is from genome assembly GCA_920937365.1 of Sphaerophoria rueppellii. NCBI lineage: Eukaryota > Metazoa > Arthropoda > Insecta > Diptera > Syrphidae > Sphaerophoria > Sphaerophoria rueppellii. The sequence continues at coordinate 106,457 of CAKKXW010000026.1, read as the reverse complement.
GGAGCTATTGTTTCAATATTTTAACTGTTACTAACTGGAATTACAGCAATTTCAGACTTGGTATTCAAGTAACAGTCTTTCAAATAATTGAAGTCAGGTTGTGACTAGAAAGATACATCAACTCTATTATAGTTCACAAGATTTGTCATCTTCATAGTTGAGTCAGAAACCTCTCGGGATATCCTCGAAGATTCTGTCTTGGATTTCATCCTAAGCTAAATTTTAGCAATCTTTGTTACTCATAATCGTATTCATTCAATACCTGATAGTTTTATTCAGGAAATGAGAATGAATAGAGGTGTTTTTTATGGCTATCTACACTCCATACTAAACGAGGACCTCTATTCCAGAGCTAGATTAATAATTGGTATTAAACGTATGTTAGGAAGCATTGTAAAAAAAACTCTTTATCTCGAATCTTATTCAATAATAGGTATCTAACCTTGATAAGGGCCACAGTTATGTAAATCTTCAATAGTATCCAACAGTCTCACATAAAAATACAGAGAGCCTGATTGAAAAATTCCTTTTTGTTGGGAAAAACATCGAATGACCGATGTCTAGGTAAAACCATCGATAAGTGAAAAACATCGAACAATAAACATCGATGTTTCATGTTGAAACATCGATGTTTCTCAACATCGATGTATCGATACCCATCCCTACTTTCTGGCTATATCCTTAATGATAGACCCTCATATGAGCCGATATATGCAGATATCGACTCATTAAGGTGACTGAAGGAGTGACATACAATACAGTGATATGAGTATGCCGTCGTATTTTCTCAATTTTTAAAATAGCAAATATTGATGAAACTGGAAACAACACCAATTCTAAAAAAACCTACATCCGGAAGTTTTTTCCGGAATCTCTATCACTAGTTGAAGTAGCATACTGTCTCATGTACTATACCCATTACTTATTATACTGTTCTCGATTATTATCATTATTATTGAGTCGTTGTTATCCCAAATTATTTGTATTCATTCATGTTTTGCTTGAAAACTCTTATTTCCATAGATCTATTATATTATGCCACTTCATATTTTGATAAGTATCCAAATACTTTTTTATTATTAGCGTATGGCTTTCAAATAGCGTATGGAGTTCCACCTCGCCGTATATAGTCCAAAATTTCCCACATCGGGAAACACCGGCCCTTTGGTTTTAGTGAGCACATTACTTACTAGTAGTTCTGTGAACAGTAGTAGACCTCACGCAGTTATAAAACATGGCCTCCTCTTATACTGTCCATCAGAGTAAATCCTGTCTGCATGTCGTGTTGGCGAGATATCGGTGTGAAAACGGATAATGGCTGTTGGGGTTGGTGTATCAAAATGCCAACATCAAAAGCTTATCTCCTTCAAGACATACTGGCAACAGGTCAGCTCGAGTTCAAAGCAGAGAAAGGTCGAGAGACAATACTTGTTATTTTAGTTATTAATTGCATGCAATCATTTCATTTGATAGTGCACAAAAATTTCATTCAATGAGGCATGCAAATAATAGTCCACACAACAGCTGATTTTTTTACCAAGTTACATTGAGATATTAATTGCATGCACTATTGCATGCAATTAATAATCCACTCGCCAGCTGACATGATGGATAATTCTTTAGTCTGCCTTATTTTTACGGTAATATTTGCGGTAGAAGGAGACACCTTTCCTTTTGTATTATCCTTGAAATGCAAAATTTCAAAAAACTCTATATATTCGTCAACGCGAAATTAAAAAAGGAACATACATGTTAAATTTCAAGAAAACCTATTGCCGCGTTTCGCCGTAAATGTGGAACATAATATAAACATATAAACATAATGAGAATGTGAATAAAATGAATAACCTCACTTAGCTTGGTCAAAAATTTTCACTTTTCACTTATTCTATCAGATTCAAAAAATAAATCTGGTAAAGTTATTGGAGAAGTAATCTGATATCCTTGAGTTGAAGTAAGTGATGGAGTTGGGGTTGAAATTTTTGTTCAGGACAGCGGAGTGATCTGTGTATCCTCACAACTTATTTTATTACATTCAAATAAGAGATCAGGTAAACTGATTGGAAAAATAATCTGATGTCCTAGAAATTTTTAGAGTTTGGGTTGGAATTTTAGTTTCAGGAGAGCGATCTCTGTAGACTCAGCTGAATGGATGCCAAAACTTGACTGACGTGAGTCTTGTAAACCCAGCACATTGAAATCAAACACGGATAAAGCAAGGTTATGTGAGACGAATCAGCTGCCTGTAATCAGATCACATCTGAGAAACCGTCGGAGGAGTGTGTACTTATGTAAATCACTTCCCGATCTGTGACTGGTAGCTGATAATCTGGCTGTGAGAGGTCACTCCTCGAAAGACGGAGGGTCCGGAATTAGCAAGTCAAATTTGGAACGTGCCAGGTCTGCACAATCTAATCGCTGTACGATCGCCAGCTACCACATTCACTTCGTCAAGTATCCCATTAGGTCTATACGGACCTACTTACAACGTGTTTCTGAAGAGTCAACACGAGCTCTACTTACATTCTCTGTTCCTGGAGAGTCAACAGAATTACTCATCTGTCGACTGCCGATTCCTTCCACTTGAAAGTTGCTCTTTATCATTTCAAATAGGAGTGCCTCACATCTGCGAGATGACAAATTGTCTAGTGTATGAAGTATGAAACTAACAGGAGGTACTCAGCCGTCCCAATTCCCATCGGACCATTTTTCTGCGGCTTACTATAGAATGAAAAGTATTAGCTGTATTCTATCATGCAACATCTCATTATATTCCTCCATTTCTACGTTTCTTCAAGGAAGTCATATTTTGCAGAAGAAACATTATTGATCCTTCAATACTTTTTTTTCTGTATAAAGATTCCATTTTCAATTTTTATATTAAATCCATGATGATTCATAGACTATTTTATGATTTATCATCATATTGCAACACAGACAAGTAGCAAATCCTATACTATTAAACAAGCAATTCCAGTTTATATGTTAAGATGTTTATATGTTAAGATGTTTATATGTTTACATGTTTTTATGTTCATATAATCTGTATGTGACCGGATCTCGAAAACGGCTCTAACGATTCTCACAAATTTGGAACAAAGTAGGTTTCATGATATGAAAATTCGTTTGCACTAGGTCTCAACCCTAGGATAACTCTAATAAGGATAAATAAGTCATTGGAAAAGCATCTGGAAATTTTGTCGTCTGTCGATACCGTAATGGAAGAGAGTGAACGAGTGCATGTGTGGGATCATCCAGCTGATCTCACGAGAAGGAAAATTCAGCAAGAAAAACTACTTATTTTCGTTTATTTCTCTTTTTTTTGAAAACGTTTTTACTTCGGAAAGTCCAAAATAGTAACTAGATGCTGTTAGTGTAGATTAGTACATAGTATATTAAAAAAAATATTGTAGCAAACAATTTATATCATTCTAAATCGAATTCATAGTATATCTATTTGTAATTGATGAAGTGTTTGTTTTATGGAGTGTCAATGAATTGTTATTTTGATGAGTGATAGTAGCTCAACCTAGATTTTGATTTAGACTGTGTGGTATACATTTGAAAAGGGACAGTTTTGTACATAAGCCGGTTGTGCCTCCTCATATAACTGTGAAAACAATGTACGACCGGAAAAATGAATGAATAAATATAAACTATAAATTCAATCTTTCGTTACAAATTTTCTATGCTTCTACACTCCAGAGCAAAGCTCGGTCCCCCGATATTGTTTTATTTATAGGTGAATTCAGTTTTTTTCAACGGCATAAAGCGATAAAACGAGTCTTTTCATTTATATTTCAGTGGAGTCCAATCAGTGAGTATAGAATGTAATATACAAATATTGATTAACACTTGGAGATGACTCTCAAAGAGTTGAAACTAGTTATGTTATGATTAAATGAAAGGGTACTTGTTAACATTTATTGTGTTCCAATAATATCAGTACCGTAGCCCCAAAAAAGTGAGTATATTACATTATCTATATATATATATATATATATATAATATATATATATAATATATATAAAAGCGAAATGGCACTCACTCACTGACTGACTGACTCACTCACTCGCAGAACTAAAAATCTACCGGACCAAAAACGTTCAAATTTGGTAGGTATGTTTAGTTGGCCCTTTAAAGGGGCACTAAGAACGGATTTGAAAAAAATTCCAAAGATACGCCCAAAATCTGCGTTTTTTAGCGTTTTCTCAGCTTTATCGAGAACAAATGAACAGAAAATGTTCAAATTTAGTACAGAAGCTCAGCTAGGGTGTAATAATGTGTGTGTCAAAGGAATTTGCAATAACGTCAAAGATACGCCCAAAATTAGCGTTTTTTTTGCTTTTTCTCAAGATTTATCGAGTACAAATGAACAGAAATTGTTCAAATTTAGTACTGGATCTATGCTAGGGTGTAATAATGTTGTGTTAGAAGAAATTTGAAATAACGCCAAAGATACGCCCAAAATCTGCGTTTTTCCAGCGTTCGTTTGCGCTTTATCAGCTTTATCGAGAACAAATGAACAGAAAATGTTCAAATTTACTACAGAAGCTCAGCTGGGGTGTAATAATTGAATGAAAAAGACTAAGAAATTGTCAAAAAACCACTGATTATGATAATAGGAAGGCCGGTTTCGGTTATTACACCATTGTCATCTCTGATAAATTAAAACTAAATACAAGAGCAGCAGAATTTATACTGGTAGGCGAGTACTGCTATTGGTCGAGGGCATGAACGCCTGCCATTGGCCTAGCTAGACAGTCTCCTCCCACTCAACGGTGGGAGTGGGAGGAGACTGTCTAGCTAGGCCAATGGCAGATGTCCATGCCCTCGACCAATAGCAGTACTCGCCTACCAGTATAAATTCTGCTGCTCTTGTATTTAGTTTTAGTTTATCAGAGATTGACAATGGTGTAATAACCGAAACCGGCCTTTCTAATTATCAATAAATCAGTGGTTTTTTGACAATTTCTTAGTCTTTTTCATTCAATATGAATAATCACCACAATATCAACTTCTCAACTACACAAAAAGGGGTGTAATAATTTTGTGTTAGAAGGAATTTGAAAAAACGCCAAAGATACACCCAATATTAGCGTTTTTTTTTCATTTTCTCAGTTATTTCATCAAGTAATAGACAGAAAATGTTCAAATTTGGTACAGAGGTTTAGCTAGGGTCTACAAAATTTTGTGATGAGGTGACTCTGATATTTCATCAAAAATACGCTCAAAATCAGCGTTTTTCTCAGCTTTTCTGCGTTTTCTCAGTACTTTGACTTCTGATGGAATGAATCATGCTCAAATGAAAAATGCTGGCGAGTGAAGCGAGCCCGCTGATCTCATTTTCGGACGATCCAGTCGGGGGTCCAGGGGCGGAGCCCCATGGCTAGTCTTGATATGGCGAGCGAAGCGAGCCTGACGGCTAGTGATAAAATAAAAGGGTACTCGTTAACTTTTATTGTGCTCCAATAATATCAGTAGCCCCAAAAAGAAAAGTGAGTATATTACATTCTATAGGTACTCTATGGTATTATACAGGTACTCTGTAGGTACTCTGTTTTTTACTCGAACGGAAAAAAACATGTATAATAGGTAGACTGAGTAGTAGGACAAATATGGTAGTCATCATAAAACTCGTGTCCAAATACCACATTGAATACATTTGCAGCACTCGCAATCATATTTAGGCAGAAAAGCCATGAATATTCATAGAGGGCCCTTTGCGTTTGAATTCGGCTGTATAGAGTATTTTATCAGGCCTGACAAATTTTATCAGGTCTATATTGGAGCAAATGAAGCATGAATGGCGTACAGAGAACGTTTTACATGATTCGAAAAGTGAACGGCATACGTAGTTATACAAATTTCATGCATCAACTATTCAGCTGAAAACGGAAATGTTACTCTGCTCCTCTTCCCTCAATTTCATCCGCATATTTCGCTCCCTTTTCTTACATTTTATTCGAGAAGTTTCCAAATGTTTCCTCACTGAACGCTCCGTGGTATCGCCAGCGTTTCATGTTACGATCAACCAATAAAAATAAACTTTCGCTGTATGTTCTTTCATTGGGTGAATTTCTGTTGGTGGGCTTTGAGAGGACATCCTCATTCCTGAACAAAATAAAGTAGTGCGACATCAAAGAAGAATTCCTGCTCAATATAATTATCATCTACGAAAAAGTCTCTTTATACACAACAAGGAAGAAACTATTCATGCTCTACCTCAGGACTTATAACTTTAGATTATTGTAACAATAATTTCAATAACAATAGATTTACAAATTTTAAACCAAACAGTCCAGTGTCATTATACTACTAGTAGTTCTGTGAACAGTAGACCTCACGCAGTATTCTCATCCACAAGAACCTGATTGAAACTATAGACCTTATGGAAATACGGAAAATAGACCTTATGGAAACAAACATTTGGATAACAATTCCATCCAGACAAGAAAGATGTTTTCTGAATGATAAGTTTTGAAAGTCTTTTAGACTCCTCATTTTGAAAATCTTCTTTCTTAATAAGTATAATTACTCATAAGTATTTATTGACCGAGCGAAGTGAGATCTAAGATTCAAGTCGACGGTTTGGCATTTCTCTTGATGTTTAAATGTTTAAACGTTTAAATGTTTATATGTTTATATGTTGCGCATTTACGGCGAAACGCGGTAATAGATTTTCATGAAATTTGTTAGGTATGCTCCTTTTTTAATTGCGCGTCGACGTATATACGAGGTTTTTAGAAATTTTGCATTTCAATGATAATATGAAAGGAATAAGGAGCCTCCTTCATACGTCAATATTAGAGTGAAAATCAGACTATAGAATTATTCATCATAACTCAGCTGACAAGTGATTACACAGATTTGTGGAGAAGCCAGTCTATTGCTGTATTTCCATAAGGTCTATAAGTTCAATCAGGTACTTGTGGATGAGAATACAGCGTGAGGTCTACTGTTCACAGAACTACTAATAAGTATAATGATTCAAATGTTAGATTATCATGTATTATATAGAAAATATGAATACCATTCACATTGTAAGTACATTTATATTATATACATTGTAATCATGTAAGTACATTATTACAGTACTAGTAAATCATTATAAGTACAACATTCATCTCTATTACAACATTTACATTAGAACTACAACAATTACTCCATCATTCATTGAATGTTATCTATACAATACTGAATGTGAGACAAAAATAATCAAATGTGATGCTTTCTTGATCCATTCCGAGCTGCGATGTATTAACACACTTTTTCTATGTATTTCACCCGACATGCAGTCAAATATTTGACTGGATTTCGTGTGGAATACATAAAAAAGTATGCCATCAAATATTTGACTGCATGTCGTGTGGAATACATAGAAAAAAGTCTGTCAACAAATATTTGACTGCATGTCGTGTGGGATACATAGAAAAAGTCTGTCAACAAATATTTGACTGCATGTCGTGTGGAATACATAAAAAGTGCGCCACAAATTGGACTGCATGTCGTGTGAAATACATAGAAAAGTTGTGCCATCAAATATTTGACTGCATGTTGTGTGGAATACCTAGAAAAAAGTTTGTCATCAAATATTTGACTGCATGTTGTGTAGAATACCTAGAAAAAGTTTGTCATCAATATTTGACTGCATGTCATGTGGAATACATAGAAGAAAGTGTGTCAAGAATAATTTTTGGAAAGGCTAGAATAAAATAGAATGATTTTGTTATTTGTTAGCGTGGCGATTTTTGGATAGTAATGTCCATTCTACCACTCTAACAACCACTAATGGCCTCAAGCCGATAGAGCTATACTGGTTATTTTTCGTGGACACTGGTAGACTCTTATACTATGCCGTTCTTACACTCTCACCTCAACAAAACAGTAATAAAAGACAATAGTCGACAGTAATCGGTTGAGTTGACAAAAAATCGACTTCAAATTTGGAACATGAACGATCTCAACCATGGCATATATTCTTATGCTCTCTATTCTCCATACCCTTAATCAATAGAATATTGTTCTCAGTATGAATTTTTTCGGCAATTTGAAGAATATTCTGCTCACTTTGTCCCTCTGGACGGTGGTTTGAAATTTGGAACATCCTGAACCATGGGATATCTTCTTTTGCTCTCTATTCTCTATGCCCTTAGTCAATAGAATATTGTTTGAACACGGTATAATTTTTTGCAGTTATTGGAAAGAATATTCACTTTGTCCCAATAGACGGGATATTCTGCATAAATATTGTTTTGTATTGACGTTGGACTCGATCTCCCAAAGGGCATTGTCTCCACTCGCAACACCCATAAAGGGATGAGGATGTTATCAACTAGGTACATAAGTTGATTTCCCAGAGGCATTTTGCGATACAGCCTTGTCTTATGCATTGTCAGCGCTGGGACCATTATCTCATCTTGGTTGGTCACACGCTTGTGACATCCTCCATGCAGCAAGATTCTGATCGGAAAATTGAAAAATCGAGCAAATGTTTCCAAGTTTATCTGTGAATGTTCTAAGAGCTATGACTGATTGATTGATTGATTGATTGATTGATCGGAACAGTTATATTTATGCCTAGATTCGTTACAATATATACATTGCTTATATCACTTTTCAATAAAATTACAGTTTCTTGATAAAATAATAAATATGTAAAAATATAGCGGTTTGTGATTTGATTTTTTGTTCTCATTGATTAACTTCGAAACAAGTAGTTTTTAAGGAAAATGAGCCGAATAATTAATGTAGCCACTGTCATTGCAAATCCATTGATGTATATTGTTATGTAATTGCGATTCGATTTGGATAATTACATAACATAGACTAGAAATCAATTATCTATTGTTTATCAAGAAACTGTTGATTTTATGGAAAATAAATATAACTAATATTGTAGTCCATAATGTAACGAATCGAATGGCATATGATAGAACAGTTTCCGATCAATAGTACAGAGATAATTGATTTTCCGTGATTACTGCATTTTTCAACTTTGGGGGGCTGGGGAATATCCTAGGATTTCTGGCATTTTGGAGAATGACCTCTAAAGTCTATCATGAAAGATTCAGCTTTATTAATTTCGACCGAAAAAACCTTTATTGATGGCATTATTTGCAATATCAAGCAAATCTTTCAAGTTCAGCTGTGAATGCTCAATGAATCCATTCATTTTAAGGTCATTCAAATTATTGACTTTTCTCAATGAAAAAATTGGAATTCATTCATGTTGGTTTACTTTAAATTGCTCGTTGTAAATATGTTAGTATATTTGCTGGTATATTAGTCTCAATACAACCAACTTATCTTCAGAACAAAATACATTCCCTAATACAGTATATCAAATTCGAATACTCTGGAATGTATTGAACCCAATGTAATACAGGTCTTAACCTCTTAACGTATAAAACTTAAAAATCTATGACATAATAAATTGGTTGATGTTTACGGGTTTCAAATCAAGTTTTATTCGAAGATATCACTTACATGACAAATTCCATTATATCAAATGATATTTCAGATCATTGAATACTAGTAGTTCTGTACCTCGCGCTCAGTATGTTACATTGACCTGTTGTTATGTTTTATCAGAAACTAATAAATAATTTATCAATTTAAAATGTCTTGAAAAAATCCTAAATAAACATAGAGCTTTCTGTCCTATCGTACCGTGTCGTCCCGGAATGTGAGTGTGAGCGCTGTTATCTGGTCTGGCTGCCGTCGATACGCCAATCCAATCAACCCATCAGAGAACATTCTGTGTTGTCGTGTTGGCGAAAAAACGGTGTGTTGAAATTGAAAAAATAAACTACCATAATGCTGATTTCCTACAACTCATTTCTCAGTTTTCATATTTTTAGAAATCAATTTCTTTTCAATAATATTTGTTGCAATTTAAATCATCAGATTAAAAAAGAAAAAAAAAAAAATGTTTTCCATCAATAACTCCAAACTAGAATCATGGCCTCAGCTTCATGGAAAGACAAAGTTAGTGAACAACTGTCTTCTAACGTTGATGGAAAGATACATTTTCAAGATGTTTGATGTTTTTGAACGGGTAGTATTATAGTCCACTAGACAGCTGATTTATGATGAATAGTCTGATTTTTACGGTAATATTGGCGTTCGAAGAAGATTCCTTTTCCTTTTGTATTATCCTTAAAAACCAAAATGTAAATAACCTTATATATTCGTCGACACAAAATTCAAAAAAGAACATACCTGTAAAATTTCATGAAAGCTATTGCTGCGTTTCGCCGTAAATGCAGAACATATAAACAAACATAATAAACATAAGAAGAGAAATTCAAAACCGTCGTCTTAAATCTTAGACCTCACTTCGCTCGGTCAATAACTGGTCGATCAACACGTATTGTAATGTTTACGGTTTTACCAGTAGTGTACCAACCTCATATAACGTGATTTATATAATATTTAAATCATATTATTATTTAAAAGTATCCCACAGGCTTTTTTAGCATACATTCTGAAACTATGTTACATACTTTGCAACTTGTTTTCGATAGAATGAATATCATGAGTACCTATTCCACCAGTTACTTCATCTATTACTCAATTTATCACATAGTATTGCAGTGTCATTCACTCTCCTACACTCATTATATACCATAGAGAACAATAGCGTAAGTAGATATCCCATGGCATAGGGAATTTATGTCGCAACTTTTACTGTTATCTCGAGCTGATTACTGTCGATTATTGTTAATTTTTACTGTTTTTTTGGGGTGATAGTGTATGAACGGCACAATTTGAGAGACTACCAGCGTCACACAGCTGCATAGGAAAGAACTATATGAACTATCGGCTTGGGATAACAGTAAAACTTGCGACATAAACGCCCTATACCATGGGATATCTACTATATGCTATCGTTTCTCTATGATATTACTTATTCTTCCACTTTATTCCATAATTCCGAATTTCTCACAGTATTTACAGGTTCGACTGAATGCTGAACCCCTTTCCAACACTTCGAAAACTCCATGTTTCCAGAGAGCTCAAAATGAAATGCACTTCTTTGTCTACAATTTTGGACTCCGTTCAAGCCATAACATAATCTGGACCTCTAATGAAGCAGATCCCTATGGAAAAAGGGGAGTGCTGGCTTTTCAGCCGAGTGAATGCGCTGCTCAGCAGTTGAAAATGAAATTAATTTACCGCCTAATGGCTGTTCCTTAATGTTAATGCGATTCGACAAGACTATCACACGCGAAGGGTTGGAAACATTAACCAACATTTTTGCCGGCGAGCATTAGCTCATAAGCCTGACTAAGTCTATTCTTATTTGGCTGTTGATGCTAATGGCGTCGCATTAAGGTTGGCATACGCTTTCCGAGGGAGACTGTCAGCCCCATCTGGAAGACGGATTGACAATCTTAATGATAGCCACGGGAGACGTGGCTTTACATCAACCAGCTACATCTAGAGTACCCGTCAAATCTCTAGAAAATCGATTGTGAAGCTAAGAGATCTAATCCCAACTACAGTGCTCTATCTATCTGTAGCTTTCTGTCTGTGGCTTACTGTAACTTTAGTGAGTCCACGTTATAATGACAGTATTCTACTAACATTGGTGTTGCTATCCTTGTCTATCATCCTTGTATCATATTCATATCATCTTCCTATAGTGAGGTCTACGTTATAATGGCAGTATTTGATTAACATTGGTGTTGCTGTCCTTGTCTATCATCTTTGTATCATTTTCGTATTATCTTTGTATCATCTTCTCATAGTGAGGTCCACGTTGTAATGGCAGTATTTGATTAATATTGGTGTTGCTATCCTTGTCTTTCATCCTTGTATTATCTTCTTAGAGCGAGCTCAACGTTTTTATGGCAGAATTTGATCAACATTGGTGTTGCTATCCTTGTATCATCTTCGTATTATCTTTGTATCATCTTATTTGTATTCTTAGTGAGAATTTATGTGTATTTATGGCTTCAAAAGTTCATGAAATAACTCAATCAATTCAATGTGCAGTGATAATTAAGTGTAATATTTTACTTTCGTTTGGTGTTTTATTTCTTCTGAATTTAAAATTTACTTTTCTCATATTTACTTTTGGACGAAAATTGAGCTTAAACTATTTACAGTTGAAACATAACCTATTTTATTTATTTATTTATTAGAACAGTCACAAACACGATATTTGGAAAGAGAAACAGCAATTGCCCAAAACTTCTTCAATTCCTTGATTTTGGCACATAAATAGTCCAAAGTGAGGTTAAGTTTAAAATTTCTGTTATCACCAAAAATTAACACTCAGAGAATACGTATTCGAGATATGACTGATGAATTTTGAATTTCGAAGGGTTGATAAGAGCCGAAAATAACACTAAACAATCCGAAAGTTTCAATGGACATGTTTCATGCATAATTTTTATGGACATGTAACATTATCAAAATTTTGGAATGGAATAGTTTTCGGCAAGCCTGTTTTTCCTACCAATCTATTATTTATATATGATTTGTTATTGTATCCACGAATAAATAAATTATTATTATTATTATTATTATTATTATTACTATTATTATTATTATATTCTCATAGTGAGGTCCACGTTATAATGGCAGTATTTGATCAACATTGGTGTTGCTATCCTTGCCTATCATTCGACAAAACAGGTAGCGCTATCTTCTCTTAGCTCAGCAACGTAATCAGATCGTTTTTCAACAATGTAGAAGAATAATTAATTTGAAAAATATTCAATCTCGATTATGATAATGTATTATTCAATCATTAAATAATATATTTCCTTGACAAATAAAGTATAATTGGTTATTTCAATAAAGAATGAACAGCTCATCTTACATCTGGGATATCCTCTATAGAAGGCAGTGGCAAGGCAGAGAATCGGCATTGCTTTTCTCCTATGTTTTTTCCCACTGCTATTATAACGTGGACCTCAATATAGAGTATTCGTCGAATATCTATGGAATCAAATCAAATCTAATCAAGTTTTATTCCATGACATCACTTACAGATCATTGAATACAATACTGTTTACTTGAGAAAATTTTTGTCTGCAAACAGGAGTGAAATATTTCCAAACTCAACTAGAAATCGATTCTAGAGCTTATTAACTATAATTTATTATAATTACTTATGGTTATCCAATCTCAACTACAAAGCTCTGTACCTCTCTGTCTGTGACTCACTTTAACTTACTGTAGCTATCACTATAGCTATTGTTACAGTAGCTTAGATCAAATGAAAAATATATTCATTTGGCGAAGTTAGGACTTTTAAGTCCCCTCCATCAATCAACCGCCAATCTTTTCTATCTCTAGCTTCCATATACAGGCCAACATCCACAATTCCAATATTCCTATCATACAAATCCCATTCCAACAAATTCCACTTACAACATACTAATAGATACATTGTACCAATTCTTGGCCACACTGTGCACCAGAATTCCGACTAACCTCAGTCAATGTCAAAGGTCAAAACCAAAAGCCAAAGGTCAAGCTTCAAGGTCAAGGTCAAGTGAAAGTCGACCAAGGTCAAGGTCAAACGCTCAAAAGTGCAAAGGTCAAAAGACAAGGTCAAGGACAAAGGTCAATATCAAATTAGGTTCAAAGTCAAGTCAAGGACAAGTTTAGGTCATGGTCAAAGTCAAGGTCAACATCAAGGTCAAAGTAGAAAAAACCATGACCTTGGACATTGACCTTTGACATTTACCGTGAGCTTGACCTTGATCTTGACCTTTGACCTTGGCATTTGACATTAGTTTGGGAATTCTGGTGCACCAGACTATGTAAATTATATCTACATACATATACTATTCATTTCATTATTCATCAATTCATAGATAGTATGCTACCATTATCATCCACTTAGAACCCATTTGCATCCATTTTCAGTTGATGCAACATATTCCCAATTGAAGAATCTGTAGAAAACAAAATTTGTGAGTAAATGTGCTTTGAACTGAAATATAAAACCACATTCAAATGATATAGATTATTAACCCAGCTCATGCTATTTTCAACCCTATCAAACCCTATTTCCAATATTGAAGAATTTGTAGAATACAAAATCTGTAAATATGTGCTTTGGACCGAAATATAAATCCACATTCAAATGATATAGAAATAATCCATCTCATGGTGTGCAATCTAATCAGCTTCTCCTGAGCAGACATTGACAAAACGCTGTTTCAAGTTTACGCCAGACTCTAAAGTGATTCAGCGGTTCTGAAGGCTCACCACAAAACGAGTTTGCGGAAACTCGTGATTGAACTTTGCTCTGAGGAATGTTGTTGGGGGAAAAAGAAAATAACAATCAATCACTCAAATCCCCTGCCTTTTCGCTGGAGTCTACACAGTTCAATTGTTGTCAATGTTTTCAGAGTGCTTTAGCTCTTTCCTGCTTGGAGCTGTTACCTTCAACCATAGAGAAAAAATAGCACAAAAAGATATCCCATGATATAGGGCGTTCATGTTCCAATTTTCAATGTCAACTCAAGCCATAGAATAAGAAAATCAAGTAATAAGTATTTATATAAAGCAATCAAGGATACTCTGCTCAAGCTGATAGTCCTAGTAGATGACCGATCGAAATGAGGTCTAAGATTCAAGTTGACGGTATGGCATTTCTCTTTATATTTAAATGGTATGGCATTTCTCTTTTATATTTAAATGGTATGGCATTTATATTTAACGGTATGGCATTTCTCTTATATTTAAATGTTTATATGTTGCGCATTTACAGCGAAACGCAGCAATAGATTTTCATGAAATTTGACAGTTCCTTTTTGAATTTCGCGTAGACGTATACATAAGGTTTTTAAAATTTTGCATTTTAAGAATAATACAAAAGGAATAGTTTTTTTTTTTAATGATTTTTGAAATGATTTTTTTGAAAAGAAGTTTCCTTCGAACACCAATATTACCGTAAAAATCAGACTATAGAATCATTCATCATAAATCAGCTGTCTGATTTATAGTGGGACTATAATACTACTGCCCGTTCAAAAACATAAAAATTGTATCTTTCCATCAACGTTAGTAGACAAGAAGACAACAGTCTACTAACTTTGTCCTATCCATAAGCTGAGACCATGATTCTAGTTTGGAGTTTGGAGTTATTGATAGAAAAACATTTTTTTTTTTAGATTTTCCTTTTTTTAATCTGATGATTAAAATTGCAAACAAATATTATTGAAAATAAATTTATTTCTAAAATCATGAAAAGTGAAAATGAAGTTTGTAGGAAATCAGCATTATGGTAGTTTATTTTGTTAATTTCAACACAACGATTTTTCGCCAACACGACAACACAGAATGTTCTCTGATGGGTTGATTGAATTTGCGTATCGACGGCAGCCAGACCTGATAACAGCGCTCACACTCACATTCCAGGACGACAAGTCACGGGCATGGGTGCATCTCTTCGACCACCCCCAACTATCTCGGAGAGCTGTTCCAGGTTCCGGCTCCTTATTTAGGATTTTTTCTAGACAGTTTAAATTGATAAAATTAATTATTAATTTTCTGAGAAAACATAACAACAGGTCAATGTAACTTACTGAGCGCGAGGTCTACTTTTCACAGAACTACTAGTTATTTTCTGTGAAACTATGTGACACTGATAGTCTCTCATACTGTGCCGTTCTTACACTCTCCACCCTCACAAAACACTAATAATAAACAGTTTGTCGACAGTAATCGGCTTAAAATTTGAACATAAACTACCTAGACTATGGGATATATTCTTATGCTATCTTTTCTCTATGCTCCAAATCTCTGTACATACTCTGACATGCAGTAACTATTGGACATATTTATATATTGAGAACATATAACAAACTTATATGAGACCTGTACATCTTGTACATCTTGTTGAACATTATCATGATATGCCGTTCTTACAATCTCACCACCCCCCCAAAAAGCACTATTAACAGTAACCGACAGTAATCGGCTTGAGTTTACAAAAAAACCGTTTTGAAATTTGGATACTATGGTATATCTTCTTATGCTATCTTTTCTCTATGCTTCACATATGTCTATAAACACCTACATTCAGTGACTATAAAGCTGCATTTACACCAAAGTTAATAACAAAATGTTTAATAGCTTAATCCTTATAGATTCTATTCGATTGAACATAACTTATCATACACTTGATGAACATATGTGTTTGTCAAGTTCCGTTCAATCTAATAGATCTATAGATAAGTTAACATTTTGTTAATAACTTTGGTGTGACCCCAGCTTTAGAAGCCATGTTTTGAAAATCTTGAGTCTTATTACTGAATATACAAGATCTATTGATAGTTTGAGTATAAAAAATTGGGTTTTTTTTTATTCAATATTTCATAGCAAACTATGAGGCATTTTTTAGGAAAGACTCTAGAAATTATTCTAGTAGAAATATTACTGCATAAACAATTGAAACATTCTAACAAGAAGAACAGCTAGCTAGATTAATTATGACGTATCATTGACCAAGAAAATTAGAAATGAAATCGCATTTTTTTACTGCCATCTTTTTTTAACTGCGGGCTACGAAATCACAGATTATATTAGAACCCCTTCAAAGTTCAGGCGAACGCACGCAGCAGCTGTCATGCGTATGGAATGAAATGAAAAAAAATTCTTCATTGGTGAAGTTAGGACTGTTTAGTCCTCTCTACCACTCACCTCGAATGCAGACAAACGAAGGAAAAATCACTCCCCAGGTTTTCGAATGTTGCAACGCACACAAACGTCTGTCCGTCTGTATATGTCTGCTCACGTCTAAATGCAGAAGTTTTATTTTTTCTCTTCAATGTTTGATTCCATTACGAACTGCTTGTTAAATAATCTTGTTAAATAATTTTTATTTTTTCTCCAACTGTCTACGTATGTCTATCTGATAATGTGTGCGTTATCCTTTCAGCGAACATCTTGTTTCCGATGATTTCGCATATGTTGCTGTCTCCTCATCATTGATCAAGTGGTTCTAAAGTTACTCACCCCTTCAGAAAATCTTCTTTCTTTGGAAATAAGCCTCCGGACAAGATGATCTCATCTCAGCTCCACTCAGTTCTATGATTTCCTCTATCTCCAAGTGCAGTGTTAATTATGCTGAGTGCCGTCAGTACATGACGACCTTCAACAGCTATCACTCAAGTAATGAGACATTGTATTGTTTCAGTCACTCGAAGCCAGTTCATATTTGACATCAGACACTTAGTGCCGGTTGCACAACAACCGGTTAAATTTTAACCATGATTAATTTCACGAGAAAACCAATCAGAGAAGCCGCCACCTCTGATTGGCTCCTGTGGAATCAATCACGGTTAAAATTTAAACGGCTGTTTCCGGTCTTGAGCCATCAGAGTAGGCGTTTCTGAAAAGACGGCTTCTCTGATTGGTTCTCGTGGAATCAATCACGTTAAAATTTAACCGGCTGTTGTGCAAGCGGGCCTCAGGCCTTGCAACTAACATGCCATGGCATGTTTATCCAGCACATAAACATGTTCATCATCAGCGAGAGGCTTCCAACATAAAATAAACAACTGATAACAATGAATAAGCCACTGAAGAATTACAAATCATAAAGATAAAAAAGTGATTTAATCTCAAATAGAGCAGCAAAGGAAAAAATAAACAAAAATGATCGGAGATACAAAAACCTAACATCAAAAAATTTGCTCGAAGCGTTTTGCTGTGATGACACAAAAATGTATGACGACTGTGTATCATACATGTTTATCATGCATGCATGATCTACCCTTATTGGCCAGCCTTAGACAGTACTGTTCTTTGACTCATTGGTGTAGTATGAATAGATCCACTTGTGTTAATCCGATATTATATTCTTATATTATGATTCGACAGGTAATGTGATGCATCAATCAGTAATTCCGTGTAGATCATTGGTTACCTTTCTTGTTTTCCTTGTTGAAGTTTTCCCTTCCATATATATGATATTCCCTTACATAGATCGAATATCTGATAGCTGATAATATTGTTCCTCATTACGAAAAAATATCGGGGCACCGAGCTTCGCTCGTTATTTTTATTTATTGATAAACAGAACACAATAATTCTTAAAATGATCGTGTTTATATTTTACAGCTTATGAATTTCAGGGATTAGATATTTTGATTTACCACAGACGCACTCGCTCACTCACTTTTTATTATCCACAGACGGCGAAAGTCTCAGCTGTTTTTCCAAGGATGAATTATCCTTTTAATGTCGTTCAGCGAGTTTTCCCAGGGATGAGACCTAGCCCAATCGAATTTTCATGTCATAAACCTACTATGTTCCAAATTTCGTGAAAATCGTTAGAGCCGTTTTCGAGATCCGTTGAACATAAATATAACCATAAATAAATAACCAAATATAAAATACAGAAATTGCTCGCCTAATGTAATAGGATGAAATTTCTGAGGCAGTTTAATTCGTCAACGATCATAATAAGTATAAACGCTTCGAAAATGTGTTTAGAATAATTTGAAGTTGATCTGTCAAAGCGTTCGATAATTATCGTTGATCTTCCATTCTGAACAAGACTATTGTTCTAAACAAGGCTCGTCCCTTTAATATTCATATATATATATATATATATATATATATATATATATATATATATATATATATATATATATATATATCGTATTGAAATGTCTAATTCCTTATCGTATTAAATCACTAAACTAAATGAGTACGAATGAGTGACGAATACATCATACTGTATCACATTCAAAATATAATACTACCGTACTTTGTTTTATGATAGTTACTTCTGAATTTATAGTATCTCTTTTGTCTGCATTTATTTATTTATTAATATGGCTCACATCAGATCCTTTTGGATGTTCTGCCTCAAAAAATGTTAATAACTTAATCCTTAAAGATTCTATTGGATTGAACGGAACAAGACAAATTTATAGTTCTCTTTTGTCTGCATTTATTTATTTATTAATATGGCTTTCATCAAATCCTTTTGGATGTTCTGCCTCAAAAAATGTTAATAACTTAATCCTTATAGATTCTATTGGATTGGACGGAACATGACAAGCATATATAATTATGTTCACCATGTGTACGATTGAGTTATTAAGATTTTGTTACCCAATGTCATTTTTTATTCACATTCAAGGTTATAGCTTACATATTGGGTTGTTCAAATCTAAAAGAACTTGTCTGTATTGATAAGAGTGTATAATATTATGATCCATGAAAATTGAGAAGCATCAGAATATAACTGGCCAAAAATATTTATGAGCTACCCAGAATGTATGAGGCCAAACAAGTGGGAGGTTGGGATACTCACAGAATATGAGGCAAACTTGAGTGAATTGGGAGCGAGGGTCAATGTTTTCGCATACGTATGGGTCAATGTTTTTGCATAAACAGCGTGGCACTTGTAGACTACTTAGTGAGAACCCTCTGGTGGCCCCTCAATATATACTGGGGTCCCTGATGTGATTATGAGTTCGGTAACAACCGATAATTTAGGAAATTTCATGTCAAACCCTCATCTGAAGCAGCAAAAAACTCTGGGAGGAACAGCCTATAGTGAGGTCCACGTTATAATGGCAGTGGAGAAAGATAGGTGAAAAACGTTGCCGATCCTCTGTCTTATCAATGCCTTCTATAGACGGTAGATGATTGTGATTGATTTAATTTAGTTCAGAAGTATTTTTTTTTTTCAATTTGAACATGATTTTTGTGTGTTTTGAATTGTAAATTGAGTGTGTAATTGATGAATATTAAGTGACACATAACCCAGCTACATTTGGACTGTTGTATAAATTAGAATTGGAACAGTTTTGGGCTTATAAGCCTGTGGTACTTTTCTGTAAGTTGTGTAATTTTGAATTATGAATAAATAAATAAATGAATAAATGATACAGGTTTATTGATGTAATTTATTAACTGTTCATTCTCGTTTATATAATAATATTTGCTGATAATTTATAAGGCAAGAAATTATATTTTCAATAATTTCATAATTCATTTTAAATATTTTGTTAATCAATTATTAATTCTACATTGTTAAAAGACGATCTGGTAACAGAGCAAAGCGAGAAAGAGATAGCGCTATCCGCTTTGTTGAATGATAGACAAGGATAGCAATACCATTGCTAATCAAACACTGCCATTATAATGTGAACCTCACTATAGGCCAATGTTGACATTGAATCCCATGCTATTCGAAAGCATGCTCTTTAATATAATTAAGGAAAGAATTGGCTTATACATGACGTAAGGATAGGAATTCACAAATGACGCGCATCATCACGTCTCAACTACTAAACTGATTAACTTGAAAATTTGCATATAAATACTCAATTTACCGAGGATGGTTATAGGCTTATTTTAAATTCTCCAAGATTTCAGTACGTCAAGTTTTCAGTATTTCAAGTTTTTAATTGGACCCTTGAGAAGCACGGGTTACCTGCTTGTCTATATTAAAATTTTGAAGGGAAGAACTGAATTATTCACGTACGGGATAGGAAATTCACGAATGACGCATCATCACGTCCTTAACTACTCAACTGATTAACTTGAAATTTTGCATATAAATACTCAATTTACCGATGATGGTTATAGGCTTATTTTTAATTCTCCAAGATTTCAGTATTTCAAGATTTTGATTGGACCCTTGCAGAGCACGAATAACCTGTAGTCTATATATATAAAAGCGAAATGGCACTCACTCACTGACTGACTCACTCACTCACTCACTCACTCACTCACTCACTCACTCGCATAACTAAAAATCTACCGGACCAAAAACGTTCAAATTTGGTAGGTATGTTCAGTTGGCCCTTTAGAGGCGCACTAAGAAATCTTTTGGCAATATTTTAACTCTAAGGGCTCTTTTTAAAGGTTTAAAGTTCGTCTTTTAGCATGTATATTCTTCTTCTCCCAATCTCTTAATTATAATTGAAATTTCCATATCATATGTTATTATAGAACTATAATCTAGATAGATTACCTCTTCGAAACAGTTGTTAACTGGCAACAAAATTGATAATTTTGTTAGGTTGGCATTAAGTTGAGTTGACTTTGTTAGGTTGGCACCAAGTTGAAGATTTAAATGCATTTATCGCGGAAAAATTGATTGGGCACTGCTACTTCAATCCTGGGAGTCAGGCTCGCTTCGCTTGCCATATCCGTTTAGCCAGACGTTTAGTCTGGATCCCCGACTGGATCGTCCTAACATATGATAAAAATGCTCAAATGAAAAATGCTTATTTCATTCTTGGACGATCCAGTCGGGGGTCCAGGGGGCGGAGCCCCTTTGCTAGACGGATATGGCGAGCGAAGCGAGCCTGACGGCTAGTATTTTATATTTTTCACAACTGTTATAGTCTGTTATAGTCCGTTTTCGCCGGACCCGGCGGCAATTAGCATTCAGAACACACGACAGCCGGCGAAGCTGCCGTCCGGCGTTTTTGCCGGATCATTTAGATACATTTCAGTATAATAAATGGAGTACAACATTTCAAAATTAACTTACACATATTATGTTGTCGCGTAATTAAAATTATTCCTACCAAATCTCATGAAAATCTATCAAATCATTTGTCTGAAAATGTTGTAATAGCTTGGAACTGTGGTTTAGGCGTATTCAACATTCTAATTTACGTTTTGCTACAATAAAAAATTGATAAGATACGAAAAAACAATCTTTTACTATTGTGATTGAATTTCCAGCTTGAATTTCACTTTAAATACTGAAATGAAGTGTATCTTACTGGTAATTCTAATAGAACATAATCTCAAGAACTTATGTCGTTGTGCAAAATATCAATGTGAGGACAATGTAGTTGGTGATGATGCTTGAAGCTGAAAATTAGGTCTTTTTCATAATACAAGGAGAATTGTTGTCAGGTGTACCTAGAATATGAGATAGATTGCTATACCTGAACATCGATGTATCGATACCCATCCCTACTTACAACCCTACCCTTGTAACCTACCCTTGTAACCCTACCCTACCCATTTGTAACGTTACAAATGTTAATAAATAAAGAAGTGGCATGGGTGGGGACAGCGCCGTCCGGCGTTTTCGCCGGATCGTGTGTCCCTGCACATATAGTACAATGCCCTGCTACTGCTTTCCGGCGGCAAAACCGGACGGCGAAGTAGAGAATACCGGCGATATCGCCGGATCTATTTCTCGCCGGACCGGGGTTTTCGCCGTCGCCGGCGTCGCCGGAGTCGTGTGTTCTGCCCCATGCCTTCCTGTGTACTTCTTGCAACCGGACGGCGAAGCTTCGTCCGGCGAAAACGCCGGACGGCGATTTCGCCGGATCGTGTGTCCCTGCACTTCGCCGTCATTTTAGTGCTAAAACTTGATCAAACCATGCATGTCAAGATCGGACGCTGTTATAAAGCTCATTTCAAGGCTTACTGGTTCAGCCAGAAAGAATAGAACTAAATCATAGGATAGAACAATCTTAGTAAAAGTATGAGTTTTCTCTAAGTTAAAAATAAAGCTAGTGAGTCCCCCCCCCCGGTCTAGAAAACTCTCGCTCATGCCTATTGTAATAATTTTCCCCCCTTTTTGTGTAGTTGAGAAGTTGATATTGTGGTAATTATTCATATTGAATGAAAAAGACTAAGAAATTGCCAAAAAAAACACTGATTTATTGATAATTAGAAAGACCGGTTTCGGTTATTACACCATTGTCAATCTCTGATAAACTAAAACTAAATACAAGAGCAGCAGAATTTATACTAGTAGGTGAGTACTGCTATTGGTCGAGGGCATGAACGCCTGCCATTGGCCTAGGTAGATTTCCTAGGTAGTACTATGGCGATTAAGCATGTCACACCGTTGAGTGGGAGGAGACTGTCTACCTAGGCCAATGGCAGGCGTTCATGCCCTCGACCAATAGCAGTACTCGCCTACTAGTATAAATTCTGCTGCTCTTGTATTTAGTTTTAGTTTATCAGAGATTGACAATGGTGTCATAACCGAAACCTTTCTTTCTAATTATCAATAAATCAGTGGTTTTTTGACAATTTCTGAGTCTTTTTCATTCAATTGTAATAATTTTCAAATCAGCAACTCGTAATAATTACGAGTATGTGAATCAATATAACTCTGATCAGTAGATTAAATAGATTACTCTGTGAGGTATAGAGGAAATATACTTAGATTATTTACCTCTGGTATAAGTCAATTCTTGGGAAATCATACTCAAGAATATCCTTTCCATCAACACTTTACTTGAAGAGAATTTCTTGTTTGAATAGAAGAGAGCGGGAATGATAAAGAATGCCGGATTCATAGCCTAAGAATAATGGACCAATGGCAGCAAGCCACGCCTCCCAGCTCCCCATACTCTCTTCTGATTGGTGGATTGAAACGCCTACTTGTGTAGTTCTCAATTCTGCCGGTAGGTGTCACCAGCTACTGGGTCATACCTGTACACCTCATAAAATTTTTGTGAGTCTCACTCCAGATTGAACGTGGAATGCCTTGATTGAACCGTGATTAACTATTGAGCCTCCTAGGCTCGAGAACTCGCTCATCATTTCATTTTCCATCAGTTGATGGAATACATAATAAGCGTGGTATCAGGTGTTGAAAAGAGAAATTCGCTAGTTTTATCATATTAATTCTTCCTCAACTATTCAATCATTTTTATTACTAGAATTATTTTAAATATAGTTATATTTTCTAACATTAGATTTTATTATATAAGTTAATCTTCATCTATTTGATTATTCAAATCACCTGAGTAAAGAAAATATATTTAGTTATTTGGGTAAAAGAAAGGAGCCGGCGCCGCGCTAAGTGTGCACTAGGCTATTATCTCAAGAAGGTGCATCCTCTAACTTTCGACTATAGTGAGGTCCATGTTATAATGACAGTATTTGATCAACTTTGGTTTTGGTATCCTTGTCAATCATTCGACAAAGCCGGTGGTACTATCCTTTTCTAGGTCCACAACGATGCCAATTATGTTTTTGACAGTGTAGAAATATAATTAACTAGCAAGAACCCGTGCTTCGCAAGGGTCTATTTTAAAACTTGACAAAATGAAAACTTGACGTAATGAAATTTTGAAGAATTGAGAATAGGCCTATAACCATCCTTGGTTAATTAAGAATCTATAAGTAAAATTTCAAGTTAATTAGTCCAGTAGTTCAGACGTGATGATGCGTCAAACATAATTTTCCTATCCCGTACGTGCATAAGCCAGCTCTTTACTTTATATAATTATTATACATATAGATAATGACTGCAAGAGATAGGACTGTGGAACAGAATAGTGGTGAAACTATGATAGCGCCAGAAGTGTCTCAAACACAATAGTAGGTTCTACATGAACTTTTTGAAAGTGATTTGAAAAAATGTTAAAACAACAGAACTGAATCCTTATCATTCTACCTTCATTTAGAGAGGCTTTTGTTTGAGCCGAATGGAAATCTATAAAAAAATGAATGTCTGTGCGTTTGTTTGCATGTTTGTTTGTTCCCTGTAGACTTGAAAACTACTTGACATAACGGCATGAAACTTTGGAAATATGTTGTGTGAATATTGGGGATAGTTTATGAACAGAAATTTTAATAGGGTGGCTAATAATAATTATTTATTAATCCATTTTACAGACATATGTTTTCGAAATTTTCGGCCGAGCGGCTACTGAAGAACGAAAAGATGATCATGATTTAAGATCATATTGTGATAATATGATTTAGCATCTAAAGTTACCAGCTGCGATAAACATATCACCCTGTGATAAATTATTATGTACTGGTATTAAAACGGTAGTTTGGAGTTGAAGTGTAGTTGATTGGTACCAGCTGTTGATAATGGTTCCTTAGAAGTCTGTAGGCCAATTAGTTTGTTCTGTAGTGTGATTTTACATCAAAATTTTCGAAAAGTGCCCTCTCCTGAACCCCCCTGTGCTCCTGATTGGAATTTTTCTGCATAGATCTGATTTTTTTCGTACCTGAACAAAAAGTTCCTCATGACTTTGCTGTGCAATGAACGGTTAAAAAGGTTGAAAATTTTGGGGGCCCAGCTCCCTCAGGGGGAAGGGGCAGATTTCTGTAAATCCTTTTGTAGTGGATGTTTTGAGGCTACAATAGACAATTGTGCGAAATTTCAAGTTTTTAGGCTTAGTCGTTTAGGCTGTGGTGTGATTTCAGTTTGTCGGGACTTAGCCTTTTAGATATAGGTAGAAGAAGAAGAAGAAGAAGAAAAAGAAGAAGGAGAAGAGGAGTAAGAAGAAGAAGAAGCAGAAGAAGAAGAAGAAAAAGAAGAAGAAGATAGATTATCATGTTGCTTTGGCCTGTGATCTGTATAAATGTCCTGTAACAACTAAAGGTGCGTCCACACATGCCGAACCGAACCTCGAACCGCGCAGCAAACCGTGCATTCCTCCGAACATCTTGCCTTTCAACAAACATGAGCATATGTTTCATAATGTTAAAAATCAGCTGTTAATCATTCGCCGTACCGTACTCCGAACCATTCGCCGTGCCGCTTGCCTCTGTTCTAACTGCTCGCCTCACCTCACTCCGAACGCTGAACTTTTCAGCCAATCAGAGCCCTCGATTACAATTCGCCGTGCAGCTCGCTCCACAATATTTTGGCTATCCATCACAAGTGGAAAACATGCGAACATGAATACAGAAGTATGTGCAATTTTTTATTTGATTAAATTCATGTTTTGAAGAATTCATTGTTACGAATGATAAATTGATAGGAGCTTATGAATATTTTCTAATTCAAATGAAATAACTTCTGAAAAAAATAATGATTGGATAAATACCAATATTGAATTATTGTTGACCAAGAACTCAGTACATCGACAATTCTCACTAATTCTGTATTGATAAAATTATAATCATTTTCTCTATTGATAATCAATTTCATCAACTAACTGAAAAAAGTACTTCAATTTCCATGAATTTATTAATAGAATTATATAAATCTAAAGTGTAGGTCATATCTAAATTCACAAAGAGTTCGATTCTTGTTGGCAAGATAGATGTTATTCAATGCAGAAATCATTGTTATTTTACTAAAAGATAGGATAAAATGAATAGTTCTCTTTCAGGGGGAGTTTTGACAACCCACAAAACTCATTTTTCATTTGAAGAAATAATATCAAAAAGGTGCATAAGACCTTACTTTTTTGTTCAGCTTGCCAAAATACCCCTCATTTCAATATTAAAATCTTCGACTGACTGTACAGTGAGTCAATCATTCTATCAAGGCTTGAATAATTTTGAAATTTTAATTAAATAAGAATGGTAGAGAATAATTATCATATAGATATCAACACCTTTATTTAGAGACATATTAACTGCATGCGTTTTCATATTGCCGATACAGCATTGATAAAACTGTAGACGTTTATTTAGCAGTCTCAAAAAACTGTTCTAGCTGAAAAATTAATAATACATGCCACGTGTAGGCTTATACATTGCATCAGGAAAACGAAGTTCAAAACATGGTTTTCCTAAACATATGTTTTTGAGATAATTTCTTTGATGCAGCTGTTTCACATTCACCATTATAAATTATACAGAGTTTGTGAAAATAAAAATATTTATTGATTACCAAAACAATACTATAATTATATTAATGATAATAATTAATTATTAAAACAATACTTTTATTATATCAATAATAATAATAATATTATTAAACATGGTTATCAATTATCAGAACAATATTATTGAGGCTGAGTGGAATCAGGTAGAAAGCAATAATAGAACAGATGTTCTTTTTTGAATTTCTATCATATTATTTTGTTATTTCCAATGATTACAACATATGTTAGAATATCACATGTCAATAAATAAATTATCTCATTTCCATATGGCACTCACCTTACCATGTTCATAACCTTACTTAATAGGATCCTTTTTCATCCTTTGAAACCCTTAGAGGCAAAATATCTCAAAATCCGTTCTTAGTGCGCGTCTAGCATGTTTGAAGAATATTTGTGCAAAGTTTCAAGTCTTTAGGACAATTAGTTTGAGCTGTAGTGTGATTTTACATAAAAATTTTCGAAAAATGCCCTCTCCTGGACCCCCCTGTGCTCCTGATCGAAATTTTTCTGCATAGATCTAATTTTTTTCCGTAGCTGAACAAAAAAGTTCCTCATGACTTTGCTGTGCAATGAGCGGTTAAAAAGTACAAAATTTTGGTGGGGCCCCAGCTCCCTCAGGGGGGCAAATTTCTGAAAATCCTTTCTTAGTGGATGTTTTCAGGCTACCATAAACAATCGTGCGAAATTTCAAGTTTTTAGGCTCAGTAGTTTGGGCTGTGGTGTGATTTCAGTCTGTCGGGGCTTAGCCTTTTATAAGTATAAGAGAAGAGAAGAGATTAATGCAGAGAATCGGCATCGCTATTCTTCTATCTTCATCCACTGTCATTATAACGTGGACCTCGCTATAGCATACTTTATTGTCCTCTGATTCCGCTTCATTACTCTCATTAGTGGCTCCGTGTGCTTTCTTGAAGGCATTTCTAGCTGGTAGCTGGTATCACAAACTTTGCACCTTACATCTGTTACTTGTATTTCCTGCAATTATTGAATGTAAACCAGTGATCAAGTACTTGTGATATTATGTTATTATTCCCAATGGTTCATTTGATAAAACTCAACTTGCTCACATGCTGTATACAGACTAACTTGTGTTATATACAATATTCGATACTTATTGAACGTACGATTTTTAAAAAATCCTTTCAAATTCTATTAGATTGAACACAACTTGGCAAACATATGATGTGTATCATGTGTTTGTCAATTCCCATTCAATCTCGTAGAATCTATAAGGACGGCTAACAAAATGTACGTCCAAAAATCGATGTGGGCTTTACACACCACGTACGTTAGACTAAATTTGTACTTGCGATCCATAGTACTGTGTGTCTTTATCCAATCACTGTATGCTACCACTGGTTTACAGCTGAAAATGCCTTCAAGTAACCACACTGTCCATCCATTGTTTTCGGCGGTCCCGTCTCATTTCTTCAACCCAGTTATTTTAATTACTCCAATCATCACATACTCTGATAATCACATACTCATAACATAGTATACTATTAACTATTTATTTTCTCACGTTAAAATCAGAGACAGAAGTAATACATGCACTTAGAAGGAAATAATGTGAGAAAAGGTGTTATGCTGAAACAGGAGAGAAAAAAAATGGAAGGAGAGTAAATCTATAAACGTAGCTCAAATTGTTTAATATAGCTCTGCTATTATAGCGTAAACTCTTCAGCTTCAAACGGTTCACACCCACAAAGTGCAATAGTATATTTCGCACCTAGGGCCGAAAATGAGACTTTTTCGGCTCGAAATCGATTTTCAAGTCCGAGGCCGTAGGCCGAGGACTAGAAAAGATTGAAAGCCAGAAAAACATTTTTGCCCGTGGTGTGAACGCTATTTTTCGCCACACAGAAAAATATACAATATATATATATATATATATATATATATATATATATATATATATATATATATATATATATATATGAAAATAATTGTTCATTAAGCACTTCCAAAAGCAAAAGTGGAAGGTCATAGCTCTAGCAAATCTGAGGTAATCTGAATATCAGGAAATTTTCCAAGTATTTTTATTTTTTATTCTGATTTGTCTAAGTAACCTAAAAGATCATGTTCAATTATGTGGGAGCTTGAGTTTATACTTTTCTATTCTTTCATATGACAATAAGATGATATTATTATAAATGTTTTAACTATTGAATGATAAACACAAATGATGAAAAGTTTTTTGATCAGCTGTTTTAGCACACTTGAAATTTGGCCAATCTGAATGTAAACGTCAACAATGCTTGTTGTCATCAACTTGGGAAGTTTAGGTTAGAAGTTCTATCCTACTCTGAAAATCAAATTTGGATAGTTTATAATATATATCTTATCTGTATTTCATTCATCCAAATAAAATGATAGTAAGTTATATTATTGCAGAATACTTTATTCAATTCTAGAAGCATGAACTGATTCCGTTTCATAAATTATTTGTAAAAACGTTCAGCACCATGGATATTGCCCAAGTAGTACCAAAATTATTATTCACCATGTTTCGTGATAAACGAAGTACTATGAGGTTTGAGGTTAGATTCTATTATACTCTGGAAGTTGAATTTGAATAGTTTATAATATCTTATTTGTATTTCATTCATCCAAATAAAATGATAGTATCTTATTGCAAAAAACTTTATTCAATTCTAGAGTCATAAACTGATTCCGTTTCATAAACTATTTTGTAAACACGTTCACATCAAATCAGAATCAGCTGACTTCAAGGTTATTTTACAGCCCTAGGGCCGTAAAAATTTTACCGGCCTGGTCAGAAAACAATCATTTTCGGCCTCCATATGATGCACGTAAACCAGCTCATCACATCCAAGTGGGGCGAAAACGTAGGTACGAATCAAACGAGACCGATAGACATGAATCTCTTAGGGCCGTTTGCACAGTATAGATTGATAAACTCGATTAAGTTAATCGAGTTTAAGTTAATCTGAAAGTTTAAACTTAAATCGGTTTTCTCAGTGCATTTACCAATCCAGTTTAAGTTAAACTAGTTTAGCGTTAAGTTGGTAATGGAATGTCATCGTTTATAATATCAGGACGGGTAATTTTTACAGGAAATTTGTTATTTGTTTACAAGTCATCAGTGAATTGAGGCATAGAGAAACAATAGCTTGAGTAGATATCCCATGGTATAGGGCGTTTATGTCGCAACTTTTACTTTTATCTCAAGCCGATAGTCCACGTATTTCTTGGCCAAAAAGGTGTGTGACGCTGGTAGTCTCTCACATTGTGCGGTTCATACACTCTCACCCCAACAAAACAGTGAAAATCTACAATAATCAATAGTAATTGACTTGAGATAACAGTAAAAGTTGCGACATAAACACCCTATACCATGGGATATCTACTCACGCTATTGTTTCTCTATGATTGAGGTTATGTAGCTACTATTTTAGTATTTTCTTGTTCTTGTTCAAAATCCACAGCGCTGTAAGCTGTACGGTACAATTATAAAAGTGAAAGGCGATCAAGATATTCTTTAAAAACTTATGTTTAGTTGGCATCAGAAAATATATTTTAGAATGTAAGATAAAAAAGTTATTTTGTTACGTTTGAATCGACTACGGTCTTCCTCGTTTATTAGAAATCTCTCAAAAGCAATATATCTCAGTAATGTTTTATTAAAAACATGCTTTCTAATCGAAGCCCAATGTTAAAAATACTGTCTTATATCCATTATAATTATTTTTAAATTCAAATAATGATTCACTATAACCTATATTAATAATGATTATCGTCTACAGAAGCATTATTCATTTGACAGAAGCGTCAAAAAATAATTTACTATCAGCTGTTTCCCCATCAAATCTTTACAGATGTCAAAAGTTGATCCAAATTATTCGGTTTAAACCTACAGCTTCAAACTCAATACAGAGTTTAATCTGATTAATCTGATCTTTTAAGCTTTAGCTTAAACTTACACTTTGTAAACGGTCCTAAATAATATAACTGAATCAAAGTGAAAGTTCCTCAAAGAGACCTTGATCACATTGATTCTCCAAAAAGAAAGATTCAAGCATTGTTATTTCTGAACAAAAGTTAGAAAAGTTTTAGAACAAAAGTCTAGACCTCTTTTCTATAAAACGTTTCCACAAAACTCTGGCGAGAGTTAGCTAATTAATTGTCAGTTATGAGTGATAAATTCAACACATATGACATTTAAATTGATACTAGATGTTCCTTTCCTATCAGAGAATCTTTATTGATTGCAAAAGTTGATGAAAAATTCGACAAATTAGTTTAAATACCTTAATAATGGTTACACTTACGGAAAAATGAGTAGAGAAAAGCTTAATGTAGTTGTATATTGACTTGTTAGATGGCGTTGGCAGAGATATTGATACGAATCAGTGTAATACTTTGTGATACTGTATCATTATGCAAGCAACAGAATGCAATCATGAGTATTTGATATAGTGAGGTCCACGTTATAATGGCAGTGTGATATTTGCAATGGTGTTACTATCCTTGTCTATCGTTCAACAAAGCAGATGGCGCTATCTCTTTCACGCATTGCGATCGATGTTGCCACATCGTTTATCAACAATGTAGAAATTCAACTAATTTCGACGAAATATTTTATCTCAAACATGAAAATTTATTTTTCCTACAGTTACCTTGAAATGTGACCATTCCTGCACTGATTACAGAACGCAAAGAATCACTTTTCCGCTCTAGTGCGCGAAGTATTACTTTGCGTACTCTTAATACTTTGAGTCTTATCTTGCAGCCATCCCATTCAGCTGATGACATTGTTGGCGTGTATTTTGAATGCGAATTTGTTCCATCTATATTGTTTCTGATTTCAAATAAATAAAAATGATAACTCAATAAATTATACATTTTTAATATTATTTATTATTCATTATTTCAAATAAGGTAATTTTTTTCAATCATAAATTGACTGGTTGAAAAATTATTTAGAAATTAAGATTTACTCAAAATTATTCAAATTTCCAGATTGATTGGATTAATATTGAATTTTTAATTTGAATAAATTATCGATTATTAATTTTCAATTGGATTATCGAGGTTTAAAATAAATTAAAGTTGTTATTAATAACAAAATTATACAGACAAACATTTGATAGATTTCAGCCATCATTTTACCCATAATCAACCACTTTTCATATTCAGAAATTCTAGAGCCAAGCTACTCAGACTAAGAAGAGAAATACTCAAATTATTCCCAGACGAGAATGCATACCTCGTACATGACCGATTAATCGTGAGACAACTAACATTCAAGTGGGACGAGGATTGCGGTCTTGAATGCGGAGGCGAGGATGGCAGAGCCAAGCTGGAAGAGATCGTCGGGGACCGAGCTGCGCTGATTTTGAGCACCGTGAACGAGACCACCCAGGGACCACCGAGAGACCAGCAACCAATCAATAAATGAAGTGAAACCGTCAGCCGGAAAATGGACAACACTTGTGAGCTAGGGATAGTAGTGTATAATGTGGCTGGTTTGCGAGGTAAGCCTTATAATGATTTGTTCAACTTTCTAAGAAAATTCGATTGTTTTATTTTATTGGAAACATTTATTGAAGAGGAAAAGCAGGAAGAGTTTATGGGATATCTAAAGGGATATAAGGTATTTTGGGATTATGCAATTAAGGAGTCTCGAATGGGCAGAGCAAAAAAGGGACGACTTTTATGCTATAAAGAGACCTGTGATGATATTAATATGAAAAATATAAATGATACATTAATTTTAGAGATCATAAGAAATGATAGAAAAACTTACATACTACCGATTTATCTCAGTGGAGGGTCCGAGAATGAATGGAATAGGGAATATAATTGTCTATGGGATTATTTATCTGAATGGGATGATACTAGTAATTTAATTATAATGGGAGATCTAAACGGTAGGGTGGGTGATTTGCAAGTGATCCCACAACATGTTATTTACGAAGATACTAGAATAAATTGTACTAGAGTTACCAAGGACATGACAAGTAATCGTAAAGGAGAGAAGATAATAGAATTATGCGATGAGTTCAACTTAGCTATTATGAATGGCAGGATTGAGGGTGACGCGCATGGAGAATTCACATATATCAGTAGCAGAGGTACAACAGTAATTGATTTGTGCTGTGTTTCATTAGAGTGTCTAGATATTGTTGAAAATTTTTGCGTAATCAATGAATGTTTCTCAGATCATATGCCCATTTGCGTAAAGTTGAAACGAACAGAGATTGAACGCGATTCTGTAAACCCCATGCTGCCGAAATTGAAATGGAAACGATTAGACGATTATCAGTTTGCTTCAAAATTATCAGAAAGAGCTAGTCGATTAAGTCATATAGGCCTACCTCAGAATTTAGATAACGCTATGGCTGTACTGAATGAGCTTATCATCAATTCGGCAAGCGATAAATTGATACCTAATCACAATAAGAATATGTTTAGGAAGCAAAGCTGGTTTGATAGAGATTGTGAAAAATGTAGATTAAAAATGTTTTCCCTTTTAAGATTGTTTAGAAAAACCAGCTCTGAAGTAGTAAGACACAATTATTTGAGCGCGACCAAAGAATACAAAGAACTATGTAAGGAAAAGAGAAAATTATTCTTGAGAGAAATAGAGCTCAAATTAAGATCAATAAGAGACTCGAAAAAGTTTTGGGAACTGATAAAGAATTTTAGAGGTGTACAGCCATTGAATGTGTCATGTATCACGTCTGAAAATTGGGTGAGACACTTTCAACAACTGTACTCGCTAGCAAGAAGAGACACAACTGATTATGCAGCACCACTAGTAGAGGATTGTCATCTGGATAGAGCTATTGAGATGGACGAGGTACATTCAGTTTTGAACAAACTACGTGATAATAAAGCCCCAGGAGATGACAGGATACCAGGAGAATTTTATAAAAAGTCACCACTTGAATATAGAGAGCTACTATTGCAGTTTTTCAATAATATTTTTTCGAGTGAGACCGTGCCTGCGGCTTTCACTAGTTCGATCATATTCCCTCTGCATAAAAAAGGCGATAATTCAGTTGTTTCTAACTTCCGCGCTGTAAGTTTCGTTAACTCAGCTGCTAAAATATTTGTAGGAATATTACTGAAAAGAATAGAGGAATGGATAGAAAGCCGAGGCGTATTGGAGGAGAATCAGGCGGGATTTCGAAGAGGATATTCAACAGTAGATAACGTGTTTACTCTTTACAGTATAATAAGTTATAAGTTGAACATTGAGAAAAGAAAAACCTATTGTTTCTTCATTGACTTCAAATCCGCATTTGATTGTGTGAATAGAGAAGCCCTATTCTACAAGCTTCATAATTTGGGACTCTCAAATAAATGCATACAGTTGATAAAAAGTCTCTACAACAATACAAATGCTGCAGTATGGTGTAAAGGAGGAAAAACAGAAAGTTTCAACATTGAGAACGGATTAAAACAGGGCTGCTTGGCCTCACCTTTGTTGTTTCTGATTTTCGTGCATGACATATGTGAGAGTATCGGTGGAGGCCTATCTATAGATGGTTTCAAAATAAACGCTCTTCTATACGCAGACGATATAGTAATTTTTTCAGATAACCCAGTAATGTTACAGAGAATGATCAATAATTTGAGAAGATATTGTATGCGATGGAATCTAGAATTGAATATGACCAAATCAAAAATAATGGTGTTTAGGAGAGGAGGAAGACTGAGGAGAGATGAGAGGTGGTATTATGGAGAGGAAAGACTGGAGGTGGTGAAGGAATATAAATATCTGGGAGTTACTTTCACACCTGCTCTATCGATGCGTCCACATTTTAAAAATAAAGTAACAACAGCAAAATTTGGTATAAATAGTGTATGGCGTAGGCTTATCTTAAATGACGAGGTACCAATCTCTAGCAAGTGGCATGCTTATAATGCTACAAGCAGAGCAGTGGTGACTTACGCGGCTGAGGTGTGGGGTTACGTGCAATCGGAAGAGTTGGAAAATTTTCAAAAGTTTTTTATCAAGAGATTGCTATCCCTACCAAGAAATACGCCGAACTACGTCATTTACCTTGAAGCTGGAGTGGATACAATGTGGGTGAATACTTTTGTCCTACACTTCAACTATATATTAAAAACGCTTGCGCTGCCTGAGCATAGATTTCCGCGAATCCTCAGTGAAATATTCATCAAGAAGAAATGTGGTTGGTATGGAGAATGGCTGAGACTTTGTAGAGATAATAATATAGACTGGCCAGATAATCTGCAGGAAAAGCGTGAGTGGAGCAGAATGGGTCAGCTATTGGTCACTAAAATTAGACAAACGGTTCGGGGTAAGTGGTTGGATAGGGCTAATGCTGCGCAATTTCATTCCATATATGCTCTGTTGAATAAGGAGGAAAGTCTTATAAGAGAATATATAAATGATAGGAATAAGCGGAATTTTATAAGTATTATTTTCAAAGCTAGAGGAGCTCTATTCCCGCTGAATTACAGACCGGAAAGACAGGAAGAAACACACAGATGTTCAATGTGCAATAGTCAGGAAAACGAGGACATGTTTCATTTTTTAGGTAGATGTAAAATTCTAGGAGAGATAAGAAAGACATGGTTCAATAAGTGGAGACTGGAAAGAAGAGAGGTCATAGAATACTTGGATGGAAAGAATTGGAAACTTTTGGTGGGGTATGTGAGGGCGGCTCTGAGGTATAGAAAGCAAATAATAGAAGAGTTCAATTATTAATGCTTTAATTTTTATCCTCTAACCGTTGGTCATTCTCTCTGTGATAAATGGATTGTATTGTAAATATGAATCTTTGGTCGTGTATACTACTACCGAGAGCATCCATCACATATAACAGTAATATTAATTAGATAAAAACGGGTGTATTTTTATTATTATTATTTTCTTCTTTTATTCATCCTTTTTCTCTATCCTCATATGAATCAGGTGATAGTTCAATATTTGACATTTAAAATCTATTCTTTCGAAGACAGTCTGTTGAGTTATGAATCGCAAACCAAGCCAATTTTATATATTATTTTTTATTATTACTGTATCATATAATTTATGAAAGCTTTTTCTTTGTCTCAAGAGTTGAGTATTATAATTATCAAGTTCGGCTCAACTTCGGCTGACGGCAAAATGCCATGCCTAATGAACTGTTTACTTCTGATTTACTGTTTATTATTATTCCAATTTGTTTTTTTGTTTTCTACATTGAGAACTGTTCGAATCGTTTTGTTGAATAAAGTTCATTTCTATTCTATTCTATTCTATTCTCTATTCATATTCAATGGTAACTGTAGGAAAAATTTAATGTGAAATACGTGCGCAAAGTTCCCCTGCTGCACTCAAGAAACCATTCCGCCCTCGCCTACGGCTCGTGCAT
Organism: Sphaerophoria rueppellii; assembly: GCA_920937365.1. Lineage (NCBI taxonomy): Eukaryota > Metazoa > Arthropoda > Insecta > Diptera > Syrphidae > Sphaerophoria > Sphaerophoria rueppellii. The sequence goes on along the minus strand of CAKKXW010000026.1, from coordinate 70,540 downwards.
AAACGTTTCTTTCGGTGCAGCAAACTGTCACTTTGCGCACTAGTTGCACAAATAACTAATTACATCTTTAAAAAATATATTTTCTCGACAAAAATAATATGATTAACTATTTTCAACAATAATGAACAGTTAAATTGATCAGATATACTAGTATCAGCTGTTTGGGTGGCGAGGCTGAGTGAGATCTGGCAACCCTTTTTCCTATCTTCCTACACTGCCATTATAACATGGACCTCACTATAGGAGGAATAGTCCAGTTCAGTCAGGGTCGTACTTATATAATTATATTGTAGTTATGATGTTTTAATCGTTTGTGTACATAAAACTCCAAAACAATATATTGTACATGTAAAACTTCCTCCTGCTAAATACAGAATGCCTCAAAAACCACTAGACTAACTTTATAGTAAATCTCACTTACGGTTTTAACATCCAGAATAGTTATTTGTGCAACTAGTGCGCGAAGTGACAGTTTGCTGCACCGAGAGAAACGTTTACGCCCGAGCCGTAGGCGAGGGCGGAATGGTTTCTTGAGTGCAGCAGAGGAACTTTGCGCACGTATTTCACATTAAGTTTTTCCTACAGTTACCATTGAATATGAAAAGTGGGTAATTATGGGTAAAATTGCCTGAAATCCATCAAATGTTTTTCTGTGTAATTTTATTATTGATAAAAACCTTAATCCTAAAATCCTAAAGTCCTCGTTGTGCTTGGTTATAATATATAATTAACTATTAATAATATATTTGCTCGTTGTGCTTCGTTGCACCTCTGCTCACTATAGCAGCCCAGTCACTGTTACCAACTTCATTTTGATTTTCCTGCATTGTTGCTCCATATAACCTACTAAGTATTTTGCGTTGCCATGTTGCGAATCTGGAGTGCAGAATAGTATATTTCGCACCTAGGGCCGAAAATGATTTTCCGGCTCGAAATCGGTTTTCAAAATCTTTTGATTTGAGAGCTGGAAAAACATTTTTGCCCATGGTGAGAACGTTATTTTTCGCCACACAGAAAAATAAACAATATAAATATATGAGAATAATTGTTTATTAGGCACTTCCGAAAGCAAAACAGGAAGGTCATAGCTCTAGCAAATCTGAGGTAATCTGTATATCAAGAAATTGTCCAATTATTTTCATTTTTTATTCTGATTTGTCTAAAAGATTATGTTCAATTATGTAAGAGGTTGAGTTTATACTTTTTATTCTTCCAAATGACAATAAGATGATATTATTATAATTTTTTTAATTATTATTGAATGATAAACACAAATAATGAAAAGTTTTTAATCAGCTGTTTTAGCACACTTGAAATTTGGCCAATCTGAATGTCAACGGAAGTTTAGGTTAGAAGTTCTATTCTACTCTGAAAATCGAATTATTTGAATAGTTTATAATATATATCTTATCTGTATTTTATTCATCCAAATAAAATGATAGTATATTATTGCAGAATACTTTATTGAATTCTAGAAGCATAAAATGATTCCGTTTATCCACCATGTTCCGTGATAAACGCTGTAACTAGGAGGTTTGAGGTTAGATTCTATTATACTCTGAAAATTGAATTTGAATAGTTTATAATATCTCATTTGTATTTCATTCATCCAAATAAAATGATAGTATCTTATTGCAAAAGCTTTATTCAATTCTAGAAGCATAAACTGATTCCTGATTCCGTTTCATAAACTATTTTGTAAACACGATCACATCAAATCAGAATCAGCTGACTTCAAGGTTATTTTACAGCCCTAGGGCCGTAAAAATTTTACCGGCCTGGTCAGAAAACAATCACTTTCGGCCTCCATATGACGCACGTAAACCAGCTCATTACATCCAAGTGGGGCGAAAAAATTTTTCCCGCACTGGAGCGGAAAAGTGATTCTTTGCGTTCTGTAATCAGTGCAGCAATGGCCACTTTTCAACGTAACTGTAGGAAAAAGAAATAGCATAAGGAAATATCCCATGGTGTAAGTCGTTTATGATCCAAATTTCAAGCCAATCTTTGTTTACTCAAGCCGATTACTGTCTATTACTGTTTTGGCCGGGTGAGAGGGTAAGAACGACACAGTATGAGAGACTCTATCAGCGTCACATAGCTTCACGAAAAAGAACTACCACAGTGAGGTACACGTTATAATTACAGTATTTGATTAACTTTGGTTTTGCTATCCATGTCTATCATTCGACAAAGCAGGTAGTACTATGATTTTCTCGCTCCGCAACGATGCCAAATCCGTTTTTGACAATGTAGAAATACGAATAATTGAGGCAGAGAATCGGCAACGCTGTTTTCATATCTTTATCCACTATCATTATAACGTGGACCTCAATATAGGACTATCGGCTTGAGTTTAACAGTGGAATTTGGAGCATATACGTCCCATACCATGGGATATCTTCTTATCTATTTTTAGTTTCCTTGCCCTATTACCGTAGGTAAGGAAAGTATTGCTTTCCGAAAAAGTTAAGGTACCCCAATTTCTATACGTTTCAAGGTTTCCTGAGTCCAAAAAAGTGATTTTTGGGTATTGGTCTGTGTGTGTGTGTGTGTGTGTGTGTGTGTGTGTGTGTGTGTGTGTGTGTGTGTGTGTGTGTATGAGTGTATGTGCGTCTGTGTACACGATATCTCATCTCCCAATCAACGGAATGACTTGAAATTTGGAACGTGAGGTCCTTACAATATAAGGATCCGACACGAACAATTTCGATCAAATGCGATTCAAGATGGCGGCTAAAATGACGAAAATGTCAAAAACAGGGTTTTCCGCGATTTTCTCGAAAACGGCTCCAACGATTTTGATTGAAGTTATACCTAAAGTAGTCATCGATAAGCTCTATCAACTGCCACAAGTCCCATATCTGTAAAAATTTCAGGAGCTCCGCCCCATCTATGTAGTTTGATTTTAGATTCTCAATTATCCGGCTTCAGATACAATGTAAACAAAAAATTCCAAGTGGAAAAGATTGAGCATGAAAATCTCTACAATTAATGTTCAGTAACATTTTCACCTAAAATTTAAAATAAGCTCGATGTTCGAGAAAATGTTATTATTTCAATTGCAAAATGTTGCCAATTGTTGATTCTATTAAATCATTCACTATGAAGAGATAGCAGACCTCGTGTGTCTCCAGTGTTATAGTCCTGTCACCAGCTGGCTCAAATCTTTGAGTAGTAGACTTGAGGTGCGCGGAACTCTATCACCTGACGATAGTGTTCCCGCGCACCTCAAGTCTACTACTCAAAGATTTGAGCCAGCTGGTGACAGGACTATAACACTGGAGACACACGAGGTCTGCTATCTCTTCATAGTGAATAATCAATTTTTATGACGGCAAGGAAAGTTGTGTGAGTGCGCCACACCAGATTTTTTCTCTATACTTTTTTTATCAGTAACCTCAGAATAAGTGGTAAGTTAACAGTGAAATTTGGAACATAAACGTATCATACCATGGGATATTTTCTTCTCTATTTTTCTCTATACTCTATGGTTTGAATGAGTCACCTTGGCGTAGGTGGTGAGGTTAATCTCATTGCCAGAGTAGGTCCACGACCCGAATAGCAGGTCGCAGTTCTGCGTGTCGTAGGGCCAGTAGGTGAAGTCAAAGTCACAGTTGATTGATTGATTGATTGATTGATTGATTGATTGATTGATTGATTGATTGATTGACGGAGAGGAGAGCGGGGGGAGCCCACAGTACCCTCCCATCATGCCACATTGTGCAGTGTGTGTTGCAATAGTCGATGTTGTTCGGTTGTGCGCTATACCAACAAAAAACACCAATCTTTTAGTTTGCAACCCAATCAAAATTGTTCCCAAGCCATAATAAAGTACCTATGCGTTACACTCTTGTAACAATATTCCAATTGAATGAATGAATGAATTTTTTGCCAAAAACAAAATACAAAATAGCTTTACAAAAATAAATAATAGAAGTATATTCTACTGCACTTAAACTAAGATACATACATAAAAATTGAGGAATTTTATTCCTTAATGCCGACCTTAAATTTGCAAATTTCTCGGTTTGGGAGATGGTACAAAATTTTTTCTTGGTGGTACAAAAATATGGTGTAATTGAATTTTAGTTTTTTTGATGGCGAGGAGCAAGTGGACATAGCTGAAGGAGAGAATGAATAAGGAATGATGGTGATGGAGAGGTGACGATCAGCACAAAAGTAAATTAATTCGAGTTGTTTGAATTGTTGTCAATCAGGGTGATTGATGAGTGGCCTTTGATAGAGCAACGAGTTTGTGTGGCGCCGCTACAGCTTCTCAGGCGACGCCTTATATCGCTCTCTCACTCTCTCACGCTCTCTAAACATCGCTCTTCTCACTTATTCTATACTCCTCCTCTCCCTTCTGCGATTCTCTCACTCGCTTTTCCATTTATTTGAGTATTTTCCTCTCCTTTCTTCGATTTTCTGACTCGTTTTTCTCACAGTTTTTCTTTCCCACCTTCGATTTTCGCGTTCAATCACAACTCTCCCCCTTCCAAACATCAACTAACGCAAGATTGAAAGTCTATAGTATTTTTGAAAAGGGACAAGCGAAACCTTTGCAAACAGACTTCCAATAGAAGAATAGAAGTTGCCAATTTCATAAAACTCCTCTATTTTCACTTCTTCTCTTCAACTTTCCCATTCATCAATATTATCACTGAATTTGATTCATTACCACAGATTCAAATGTCTATTAAGTCTATGATATATTTATATACAGATTTTTTGAAACAGCATGAATTGTCGGTGAATTATAATGATGATGATTTCCGTGCAGTAATTTGAATAGAATGCACCCAGGAATAATGCCACTTGAAGTCCAAAACTATCCTATTTTATAAGGCGAACAATTTCTGTATTTGTATATCTGGTTATTTATGTTCATACGGATCTCGAAAACGGCTCTAACGATTTTCACGAAATTTGGAACATAGTAGGTTTATGATATAAAAATTCGATTGCACTAGGTCTCATCCTTGGGAAAACTCGCTGAAGGACATTAAAACGATAATTCATCCTTGGCTGGAACAGCTGAGACTTTTGTCGTCTGTGGATAGTAAAAAGTGAGTGAGTGAGTGAGTATGTGAAAAATCAAAATATCGCATCCCCGGACGTATAGTCAGCAGTGAAATATGAACACGATAATTTTAGAGAATTGTGTTCTGTTTATCAATAAATAAAAATAATCAGCGAAGCTCGGTTTCCCAATATTAGACCTAATGAAAAAAGAGATAGGTAGGCCGAGAGAGATGGGTACCTAAACAGTTGAACTAATAAACCTAATCCCTGAACTGGAGATGATGATGATTTCCATTTTTGAATAACAGAAATACTCTTCCCCGGTTGCATAGAAACCTGTTAAAATTAATCGTTATTAATTTCACGGGAACCTATCAGAGAAGCCTTCTTTCCGAAAAAGCCCTCTCTGATTGGTTATCGTGAAATCAATAACGATCAAAATTTAACCGGCTTTTGTGCAACCGATTCCAAGTGTCATTTTTATGAATTATTTTAAGTGAATCCGGTTGAACAGTGCCCGAACAAGCTATGATCCCCAGTATAGTTTAAATGACCAGATTCATTTCAACCAGTACAACACTACGAATTTAGTTTTATCATAAACATGTAAGCATACATTAGTCAATAGTTTTTCCATTTACATATTTGATTTATTATCTTACACATTTGTTTTCTTGGTTCTTATTTTGTACTAAAAAGTAGGCTAAATTTTATTATCATGGTGATTCTGTTGCTTAAGCCGCCATTTTGCCACACCGTTGAGGGGGAGGAGACTGTCTAGCTAGGCCAATGGCAGGCGTTCATGCCCTCGACCAATAGCAGTACTCGCCTACTAGTATAAATTCTGCTGCTCTTGTATTTAGTTTTAGTTTATCAGAGATTGACAATGGTGTAATATCCGAAACCGGTTTTTCTAATTATCAATGAATCAGTGGTTTTTTGACAATTTCTTAGTCTTTTTCATTCAAGTTGAATTTTGTATTTTTAGAAGATATATATTTATATAAGGGAGTTTATTTTACAGTTCCAGCCGTTTCTCGCATCCCATCTGACATTCATTGCGATTATTCCAGTCTCCCTGGACCAGATTTCTATTCATCATACAAGTATCCATACAAAAATCCTGTTTGTCAGTAAATACTGTTGGTAAATGAATAGTCAATATGACAGACGCTCAAGTTTCAAGTAACAACCAAGTTTATAGTTGGATTTTTGTGTTTGTTTCCAGGTTGAAAAGTCTCCGAGATAGAATTAGAAGAGAAGGAAGAATAGACAGCGCTCAGTTGTTTGGAGGGAAATGTAAAAAGCTTCAAGGCGGAGTAGAGAAAGGGACTTTATCAGAAAGCCTCTACAATAGGAGACGAGGGAGGGTAAGAGAAAGGGAAGGATTCACACCAACTCCCAATACAAGGTTTTCTATTTTCCCCTGTTCCTTTCAATGAAACAATACAGTTTCGTCGCCGCTTTCTTTCCAAAACAAAACGTTGATAGCTCTGCTCCCCAGCAGTCGAGCTTGCAAGGAAATATTTGCTTTCGAACATTCAAGAACTGCGAAATAATACTGGAACATTTGGATTCTCTCATTGCAATAAATATTGTAATACAGATTCTTGGCAACTAGAGAGGAAGCTCAGCACATAGCGGTCCTTCCAGCCAAAACATGAATAATATAAATTGAGAACGCTGGGAATCCACTTGAGAGAGTGAATGGCCTATTGAGAAACATAAATTATCATTTATGAAGTATTTCAATAGAGTCTCTTGTATGTTTAATTATTATGGGGAATTGATAGTAGGCTACCCGTTTCATTCCACTTTTTCTATAAACATAACTATACTCTGTACAAAATTACTTCTTACTTGGGATGGACATGCACAGCAGAGAAAGCATACAGCCGGAGGGATTCAGAGGCGCGATGTTGCCGTTTTTTGCCAGCGTTCTCTAACTTCTTCTTAGTGCACAGTTATCTGTGCTTATCATGCTACACATGCGAAGTTTCCTGTCTGAAAGCAGTCAGACGACTGGAAGATTGGCAACTGCACTTCTATCTATGACTCTATTAATCACTGTAATTGGCTGATCTCCCTCCATTTCTTAGCGCCGCATATTCCTCAAAGTCAGAAGTGATATTGTAGATAGATCGATAGATAGGCTGCCTTTTTTTTAATCTGGAGGGCGAAGTTAGGGCGCAGCCGGCCCTCTCTCCCACTTAACCCTCCTATACAATTCTAATGCATCTACATCACAACATAAGGGAATAATCTCTTAAATATAATAATAAGTAATATGATAGAAAAAAATATATATATATATATATAAATCAATAATTGAAAAAAAAACATTTTCATTCAATTTAGTAGAATATATTTCAGACTGAAAGAAAATATAAAAAAAAAGTTAGAAAATAGACTTATAGAAAAAGAAATATAAAATTTTTTAAGCAAGAAACAAGAAATTTTAACGCAAACACACACCTTTCACACAAGCAAACACACCCACGCATACACACCTCCTCATCCTATGCCCCGATCGCCCTCCCTCAGCCACGCCAAGACCTCCGCGCCGAACAGTGTCCGCCTCTCCACACTCCTCAAAGATGTGGGTAAGCTATTCCACAGTCTGCAAGCAGTCACACGAACGACCTATTATATGTGACAGTGCGATGGATGAGAATGCTCAACAGGCTTGCGCCATGCCTCGTATCCCTTCTGTTGATTCCTGCGAGGAATTGAAATTTCTGACTCAAGTAGAGAGGAGACCCAGTTGCCAGAACCTTGTGGAGGAGCATCAGTGGACTGTACTCACGAATACTTACGTCATTTTCAAGTCTTATTAAAAAATTACTCAATTTATCACATAACTATAATGTTCATGATGATGTTGGAGTATCATGTTTATCATTATAATATCAATGTTATCATTATAATTTCGAGAATTTTGATTGACTTCAATTATTATAAATTTTGTTCTGAATTCAATATTTGAGTATTCTGTGCAGGATCATTGGTTATAAGAAATCAGCTTTTTAGTCTTCATAAGGTTTTTGTCAGTTCTACGGTGAGCAGCACTTATATACCCATCGATATCAAAGTATTTCCTGAGAGAAAATCCATAATTATATAATTGGAGTTGAGTTCCATTTTATAATAAGTTTATGTTTATAATTTTGGTTGAAATTGGGCTGCTCCATGAGTTCTGTTAGAGCTATGACCAGACGACATATTAAGCGTTTTTTTCAGACACCAACACAATCAGCCAATTGGAGAGCCTCCTGCCCTATTTGACTCAAAAACGCCTGATATGGTCTGGCCCTTATCGTCTATAAAGGCTAAGCTCTGTCACAACTCATAACTGCGGACTGAGGCAGGGGAGTGCAAGTTATAAAGAAAGCCGCAGGGAGCAGGGTGACAGTTTTCCGCTACAGTGACTATATACTCTATGATTATATAGTCTGTGTAGACTATATACTAAGATTATATATACAATATATCCTCTGTATTTTGCCGCAGATTCATTTCCTAGCGCAGTAGCTGATTGTCTGCTTTTATTTCTCCGCACACGGGACAAAGGTAATGAGACTGCGTCTCTCTCACAACCCCTCTCTGCCAAGGGGTGATCTCACCCCCTCGAGCATGTGGTGGAGGGGTGAACTCGTACACTCTAGACACGAACACCACTCTTTCGCTCAATTATTCCCATATTCGTCGCGCGCACTTTGAAAGCCACAGAAACACTCCAAGAGCTCTGAATACAACAGCAGCTTTCAGAAAGGAGGTTTTTACAAATGTCAACTGGGACCACGTACTACATTGAATTGTCTCATTCATGTCCTCAGCTTCGCATCTTAATAATTGTTTCAGGTGAATTGGAAAGCTTGGGGTGAACTAGCTACATTCAACCTTGGAGACACTCAGTGCTGTAAATACAACAGCAGCTTTCAGAATGGAGATTTTTACAAATAACGTCAACTGAGACCACAACATACATCCGATTGTCTCATGTCCACAGCATTGCATCGCAATTCATTGTTTCAGGTGGATTAGATACTATGCTTTTAAGGTGAAGTTGAGAAGTTGGAGATTTTCTCAAAAAATATCAACTAGGATCACAAAATACATTAGATTGTCTCATTCATCTCAATTGAGCATTGCATCTCAATTATTCCAGGTGGATTAGATTGTAGACCTTGGGTGAATTTGAAAATATATCTTCAGCTCCACATGTATTTTATTTGAACTAAACTAGTTCATATACTCATGGCATCACCTTCAGTGGTAGGTTTTTAGAAACTGGTTAACTGTAATGTGTTCTGTCTTTTGTTTTTTCGGTCTCAAAAATTGTTTAGTTTCACAAAGTTTGGAATTTTCCAATTATTTATAAATAAATTGATCCAATTTAGAAGTATTTTTTCAAATTTTAAAATAATTAGGTGTTTTCAATTGTAAATTGAATGTTTAACTAAATAATTTTGAAGTGACACATAACCTAGCTTCATTTGGACTGTTCTAAAATTAGAATTGGAACCGTTTTGGGCGGAAGCCTGTGGTACTTTCCTGTAGATTGCGTGATTGCGAATGATTGAATAAATCAGATAAATAAATGACGACTATTGAAAATGCTGCTCTGAGCATTGAAACTAGTTTGGTTTGAATGAATAGATGTGTAGCTGACAATATACTCTTAATTGAACTCTACATGGAGAAATTCTACAATATATCTTTGTCTAGAGTAGATTATATCATGGAGAAAAGATGGCACAAGAAGATATTCCATGGAATAGGGCGTTTGTTCCAATTCTCAACCTGATAGTCCTAGTTTGTCCTTCTGATAGTCCTAGTTTGTCCTTCTGATAGTCCTTCTGTTTCGCGAAGCTATGTGACGCTGATAGTCTCTCACACAGTGTCGTTCTCACACTTTCACCCCAACAAAACATTAATAATAGACTGTAGTCGACAGTAATCGGCTTCAGTTGACAGAACATTGGATGAAATTTGGAGCAAAAAACTACCAATACCAATAAAATAAAACTACTCATGCTATCTTTTCTCATGATTATATGGAGTAATTATGATAGCGTAAATAATATTATCGAGGTATACTAGCACCAATGAAGTATTAATGAAGTAAGGAACAATTACTTTAGTTTCTTGAGTACTTCATTATTTTATACTGACGTGTAGTGAGCTATTTCAACTATAGCTTCAACGCTTCAGAGATTTCAGAGGGAAATACTCTTGAAAAGGAAGTTTTCTTAGTGAGATTTTCCCTAGAAGTTTTGGGCAATAGCCTGTTCTCTCCTGAATATTGTATTTTAAGATCTATCCAATAAATAAAAATAAAAATGAATTGATTCAAATTTTTGTGTAGTTGTGAAGTTGATATTGTGGTAATTATTCATATTAAATGAAAAAGACTAATAAATTGTCAAAAAACTACAGATTTATTGATACTTAGAGTATCAATATTAGAATTTACAGAATCGCAATGATAACAGAATGTATTGGTAAAAATAAATTGGTTCTTATTTTGTACTGAAAGTAAATTTTGTTATCATGGCGAGTCTGTTGCTTAAGCGCCATTTTGTGACACCGTTAAGTGGGAGGAGACTCTCTAGCTGGGCCAATGGCAGGCGTTCATGCCCTTGACCAATAACAGTACTTGCCTACTCGTATAAATTCTGCTGCTCTTGTATTTAGTTTTAGTTTATCAGAGATTGACAATGGTGTAATAACCGAAACCGGTCTTTCTGAGTATCAATAAATCTGTGGTTTTTTGACAGTTTCTTAGTGTTTTCCATTTAAAATTGATTCAACGTACAATACCCAGTTTACCTAAATAAAATTACCAGTGATCTTTCCCATAGATCTCAGTTCTCTAAAAAATAAATTGGTATAAGATAAAAGTAGAATAACGTTTTCTCTCATGTTTACTTCTTGAAGGCTCTTTCTGAGAAGGGCCTGTACAATAATGATAGGAGTCAGTAAGAGACAGGCTTTAGTTCAAAGCGTTATCGCAAAGCTCTATGTTTAGTGAAGTGGGGCTTAGTTATCTCTCAAAGAAAAAATGTAAGCTCTCGTTATTCTGGTATTTGATACTTAGCCCTTTCTCCGGATTGGATCAGATTGCAGTAACCTGATATTTTTGACACGACAATGACATAAATTCTTCTGGGAAAACATTTCTCTTGCTAAAAGATTATTTGGTGTAGAAATTGAAATGGACTTGACCTACATAATATTTGGACGATTTGAGATACAATTAGGAAATTGGAGAAGTTCTGGGTAATAGCCTGTTTTTCTTTTCCGACTATTGTATTGTTTGCTCTATCCAACAAATGAATGAATAAATGAAAAAACAATTTTTTCTCATTGTTTGTTATTAGTATTCGAGTAACTGATTCTAGAGCGGTTTGTTCCACTGAAAGTTCATGAATGAAAATTATTCAGTTTTGAGGGTTAATAAAGCTGATGTATAAATTGGCCAACTATAAAGCTCTTATAAGTTCTATAAAGCTCTTATAAGCATTTAAATTCCAACTGTTGTTGGAATTTAAATGCTTGGAATAAAGTTGGAATAAGAATTTAAATGAATGAAATAAAATTAATTCACACACAACTTATAAGAGCTTTATAGTTGGCCATTTATACAACCAACTTATAAATCTCGATGTATAATGCATTCTTTCTTTCACTTTTATAGAGATTGACGAAAAATCCCCAGCTTTGACAAATCTTCAGCTTCATAGCAGAAAAACTCTTTATGAGAAATCTTTCACTTCATAAGATGAGAATTCTTCATGAGAAATGAATGTTTCATTTGCTGGAACCCTTTCTTCCAGCCACTGGAAAATTGTGGAATTTCCAACTTATTTGCTCTTTAATATCATGATTCAAATAGATCTTGATTTTTCTCAGTGACTGTTTTTTCCTACCATATGGAACTTGAGAAGTGAAATGGAAATACATTTGAATAAGCATACAACGCCAGAGGAGCCTGCAGCTTTTGACTCAAAGAGCCGTGACTCCGGTTTCTCAAGAAACGAAATTGGAATCTGGCTATAAAGCCCCAGCACGCGTTCAAAGAATATTTCCCCAATTTAATCGTACAAATCTTTAGAGTCGCAAAAGTTTTCTTCCTCGTTGACATAGAACTTTCGTCTGAGAATAGGAAGCGATCTCTGTCATTAACTTTCTGAAATCTCTTAGTTACTTAGACCAGGGTTGTTGCTTGATTCTAGAATAGAATATAATGAAGTGAATGGTTTTGAATGAAAAATGCCCGGTTTCACCAAGCTAGGTCAAGACATTTGAATATGGTCGATCCGGGTACGATTCAAATGTTCACTGTGACTATTATCGATTGCTATGGCAATAGATATCGTACTTATGAGATAACATTATTCCAGTGCTCTTACAGTATCCGATTAAAAAGTATCAAATGTCTTGACCGAGCTTGGTGAAACTGGATATAATAAACATGAGTAAACTAATATACATCCAATGTATACCAATTTGTTATTATTCTTTCACTTTCAAAACTTTTAGACAGTATCTTTGACACTACTTATTAGGGAGACAAAATGAAGACTAATTTTGATTTATTTCTCAAATCTGTTTGTAAATCTCAATTCTATTCTTAAAATACATATCTTACTTAGTATAAGACAGAGCAGAACAGAATTTGTTGTTTTATTTTTAAATATTGGTGATCTTTATCTTTGATGTAGAACATATAGTTGAATCTCATTTAGGCCTATACTGATTGCAAGAGCAACATTGTATGAAAATAGCATAAGAGAATGGAATTTTCTTTTTTCTTTTTTCTTGATATTGTAATGTAAAATTATAAAATCTAATTATGTTATTAATATTACGATGTATATTAGTATCTTATGCTATCCAACATTCTAGAGATACACCATCCCTCATCACAAACTTTGCTCAAAGAGGGATGCAACAATATTATTTAGAATATGATATTTTATGTAAATATTCATTATTTTATAAGGAATTTGTATTTTATGTTTGTAAGTATGAATTGTACATTAATTTTTGTTGACATTAATAATAAATAAATTTGATAATAAAAATAAATAAATAAATAATTTAGAATCTTACTCATGTCAGGGAAACAAACATGAATACACAACCCGGAATAGAAATGATATTTCAATCCCACAGGTAAGGCTTTCTAAAACAAGGGACAGCCACTATTTCAGCTATTTCAGCTATTTCAGCAGATACAAATTTACAACAGTCTTTCCTCAGCGGTTAAAAAGCTGCCAAAAATGAAATTCAAGAAAGTTGTGAAGAATAAATTGATTGAGAGAGCATATTAGTCAATGACTGAATACTTTGAATGTTCAATTATAAGGGCTGCACCTCATTTTGGACTAAGTTGTGTACTGTAAGGTGTATCATCTATGTGAATGCTGTTACTATTCTTGTCAATCTCCCTGTTATTATTATTCTTGATATTGTGTTATGTATCTTATTATGTGCACTGTATTTTTTTGACGAGCTTATACATTGTAAAAAATGTCAGGCAGAATGAAGAATTTGAATTTGAATTTGAAACTTCGCTCAAGTCTTGAAAAATACGTCACATATTTTTCTTATTACCATACTCTTGTTCACTGGCATGTTCTTGAAGCTTTCCGTGGAATGACAGATTAATGTATAGATATTTTACTTATAGAACTATAAAACGATAATTCTAACACTGTTTCTGATTATTTACTTAAATTTGATTGCATGTCGTGTTGAATACATAGAGAAAGGTGTGTTAATACATCGCAGCTCAGAATGGATCAAGAAGCCACGATGATCTTGGTAATACAAGATTTCGAATTAATTATTCAGTACTCCATAGTGAAGCTGCGTTTACACCAAAGTTATTAACAAAATGTTAATAACTTAATCCTTACAGATTCTATTAGATTGAACATATCTTATCATACACATGATGAACATATGTGTTTGTCAAGTTCCGTTCAATCTGATATAATCTAATAGGATTAAGTTATTAACAGAATGTTAATAACTTTGTTGTAAACTCAGCTAACACAGTCAAAACAATTTAATATATTATAAAATCATACCATGAGTCTCGATAAATCAATCATTGGGGTCTCTTGAATAGAAGCTGGAACCATAGAAAAAAATATAACATGGGAAGATATCCCATGGTATACGGCATTTATTTTACAAATTTCACTGCTCAAGCTTGTAGTTCTAGTAATTATTTTCGGTGAAGCTATGTGACGCTGGTAGTCTCTCATACTGTGCTTTCTTACACTCTCACCCGGACAAAACTGTAATAATAGACAGTAACCAGCTTGAGTAAACAAAAGTCTGCTAGAATTTGGAGCATAAATGCCCTATATAGCATGGGATATCTTCTTATATTATCGTTTCACTATGCTGCAACCTAGTGACTAGAAACTAGTACATTAGTACGAGTTATTGCTAGAATAATTAAACAATCAAGTGCTAGTTATAGACTTTAGCCATAAAACTCTCAAATAAGTCCTGTAGGTAAAGATTATACAACTGACTTAAATTCTAGGATTAGGAAAAAATTATGTAGATCATCAGCTGTTCTTAGTGAGAATTTGTGTGTATTTTTGGCTTCAAAATTCATAAAATAGCTTAATTAATACAATGTGCAGTGATAATTAAGTGTAATATTTAACTATAATTTGGTGTTTTAATTTTTCTAAATTTAAAATTTGCATCTCATATTTATTTTTGGACGAAAATTGAGCTTGAACTTCTTACTGAAGAAACATAACCTATTTTTGGACATGTAATCAAAATTTGGGAATGGAATAGTTTTGGGCCAAGCCTGTTGTTCCTTCCCAATCATATTTATATGATTTGTTATTGTATCCACGTATAAATAAATAAATAATCGCTAGCTTTTATACCCAATGACTCCATGACTGTTTGCTATTGTCACCTGGTCATATGGGACATATATATGAATCATATATTTATCTCATATTGATCAGGATTTTAGAGTTTTAAATTGTAAAAGTTTAATGAACAGTGTTTTTGTCCTTGAACAATTTTTGTCATCGACAGAAAGATTGTTTATTTCATTTGTTGTCAAAATTAATGTAGCTTCTCTTTTGTTTTTAATAACAAACGTGCCGCTTGTGCGACAGATAAAAATATGTACTTGAAATGGCTTCATGTTTGGCATTGACTGAGTTATATTTAATACCCAAAATTTTACTTTTGGTTGTCAGTGTGTGAGCTCGTTCGATAGGACTGAGAGTTAAGTCCGGCTGATCCAGTGAAAAAGGCTAGATTTCGGTTCGTTTAATAGTTCAATTATTCTGTCACAGATCGGGCAGTATAAAAATAATTGTATTGTTAAGGGAGACGGGTTCTGAGCCTATTCATTGGTTCAGTTAATATTTGTTCTTTTTTTTTAAATACTAAAGTCGCGAAATACCAGTGGATGCCAAAGTGGGAAGCTATTTCAAAAAGGTAGGTGACTACTGAATCATTTGTTCTTAAATTTTCATAGCCACAAACATTGAATCCTCATTAGCAGCAAGCGAGTGTTTTCCCCATTAATTCATATCAAATATTGTTTTATAATCAAATTAATCTTGTTTTGTTCAAATGTATATATGTTAAAGATTCATTAATTAAAGTTCTAGTTATTCAGTTCTTTTTTTGTTATCATAGTTTTTTCCCCTTACATATTTGGTGTAGGCACATCGTGCTTACATATTTGGTGGAGGCTTCTCCCGCCGTTCCACAACTTGCTTACACTATTGTCAACTATTCAGTATTATCACAACTATATATCGAAACTTCTCATCAAAGATTGTGGCATGATCCTATGAATACATAAAGATTGAACACATCATTGATTTTGGGATACATATTTAAGATAATGGCATGAACTTAAAAACACATACAAGAGGATATTCAAAACTCAGGAACAATTCGGGAAGGGTAAGAGAATAAAATACCTATTGATAAACGATTTCTTTATTCATACAAATCCACATCAGTTCTAGTTCAGTGGTAGAGGAAAGATGAGTTATCCAATTAGCACAGCCTCAAATGAATATCATCTTTAATTATAGTTAAATTGTTCCAATTTCGGAGGACGATTCATTTGGCACTGTAGGTAATACACTAATCTACAACACAGTGAACAATGCGATTCGTTGTTCATCATGGTAACAAAAACAATTTCGTCAGAATTTCATTCCGACAAACAAATCTATAAATTTTTTGATAACAATCACGTTTCTTCTTTCGAAGTCTTCAAGAATCCACCTCCCGATTTTATTGAGTCTTTTTTTAATGGCACTGTGAAGTTTTTGGCGGTTTGGTTTCGCTCAGTTTTCGTTGTGATTGAGATTGAGCTCTTAGTTTTGCGCGGCTTTCTTATTTGATTTTTGTTTTTAGGTGGAAAGTTGTTGTTGAACACTTCACGAATTTCATCTTTGAAAGCCAAAAAGCCCAGTTGTGCGTGTGAAGCTTCGTTCAGTGCTTTTGTGCGAATACAGGCTCTGTACTGGTCTGGGGTCCCACCTACGCATTCCTGAAACAATGGATTCAGCACTTATTAAAAGAAGCGATGATTGGTTGATCTGATAAAATCATAACATATAGTGACGGTGATAACATATAGTGATTTTCCAAAAATCTTTCCTCTTCTTGCAAGGCAGATTTTACAGCAGGTTGCCTCGAGACATCATTGATTCGGCATTCCTGAGGCATCGTTTCAGAATCAATCTAAGGAGGTTTTTGCTTACTCATTGTATTGATGAGATTGAGGGTTGGTATCGAGTGGTTGATTGATTGTTGTCTGGATAACGATGAGTAACTACTTTAATGTATCATTCATTGCTGTTTTTCTTTTTTCTTTTCCTTTAAAAATAGAAATTCTCAGTTTCTATTATTCTTTATTTTTCTTCTTGATAATAATTTCATTTCCATTTTTTTTTTTTTTTTTTTGGTCATTGGGATTTTAACAATGCATGGGCACTCTTTATAACACTGCATAAGGGCTTATCTTAACTCCTGAGCGCGGACGAAAATTTTATATTTTTTTGCGCTCAGTAAAATTTGTCAAATCATTTTTTAAATTATAAGTATTATTGTATACATTTCTATATATATTTTCCCATTCATACATTCTTGATAAACTAAGCTCATGTTATATGATTAATTCTATTTCATTTTTTGTTTATTAAGGATTTTTCTGATTATATTTTCTGTGATGTATACTGTTTTCTTTGAAATTGTAATTGTTTTGATTGACAAAATAAATTTGAATTTGAATTTTTTGATGGTTGCAAAAAGCCGGTTTAAGTTTCAATCGTGATCAATTCCACAAGAACCAGAGAAGCCGTCTTTAAAAAAACCTTCTCTGATTGGTTCTTGTTAAATTAACTAGGATTATAATTCAACCGGCTTTTGTGCAACCAGGCCATAGAATATCAGAAAGTATAGAGTATTACTTTCTATACTGTATGGGTGGAAATGAGTTTAAAATTCCATTTCTTATAATGGAGTCCTGTGTAGTAAGCCACTCTATAACCTTTGATATTGAAAGCATTCTTCATTTGGCAGAGTGTATTAACAATATACGATCGATTAAATGATTAGTTTTCTTTCTGTGTTGTGATGAAGGTGATGTTGTGTTGGATAAACACATTAAATGGAAAAGAGGTGATATTGTCAAATAACGAGTTTATAAAAACAAATTGAGATACCAGTTTTTGTTGTTACACCGTTTATAAATCTCTAATAAGATAATACTATAATCTTCACAACTATGATATTGACAGTACACAATCAATGGAATCAATAATATTCTCTCTGTGTTGTTGTGAAATTGATGTTCTGTTGGATATCCATATAAAATGAAAATGAGTTGATATCTTCAGAACAACGACTTTATAAAAACTATTTGAGATACTATTTTTGGCTGTCGAATCAATCATCAATTTGTAGTAACATGAGAGCTAAGCAGAACATAGACTATGTATTATGAGTGAAGCTATAGATTGTTGCTTCATCAGCTGCTGACCAATGAAGGTTGAGCTTTACTGTCATTAGCCAAGACTAGCATGGTCCCATCACCTATATTTGGAATACTTGGGCGTGTCTAGTCTGGGCCAATGACAGTCGTGCACAACATTCATTGGTCATCAGCTATTGGCCAATTGTAGGGCTTCATCCATTATATTATGAAAGCTGAACAATTAAGCTTTAACCTTCAAGTCGACCAAAGTTCTACTCCTGTTTCTAAAAGTTTTCTACTCATCTACATATTATTTTATCCTCTGTCCTGAATAAGTTAATTTTTTCAACTTTTCTTAATTCTAGAATTCTTAGATTATATATATTTGGACTCAAAATTATACAAAGTTCATAAAGTGTGAGCATACCCATTTTGGACAATTTCTATCTAAATTTGGGAAAGGAACAGTTTGGGCTTTAAGCCTGTTGTTCCTTCCCAATCATTCATAATTTAGAATGATACTGTATGTTTCAATGTATAAATAAATAAAAATGTAGTGTCAGGTTGGGTTGTGCAATCGATCTTGCAAGACCCGGCAATACACATTGTCATTACTTTGTGATAGGACAGAATCATTATCAATAATAAGAATAAAGATTGATAATAATTAATTGTGTAACAACCAAAACTATAATCTTAAATATAGTTTTGATAAATCAGTTATTTTGACAATTTCCAGTCGTTTTCATTCATATTTCCAAATGTTTTGCTCCAAAATAAATATTCTATGAGTTGGAATTGAAATTGAATTTTATTTGTTGGAAATATATATTTCAATATGAATAAGTATGTCATATATATATTTTTTATTTGAACAGGAAGACTTCAGCTTATACATCCATTTCAACCTAAATACAATAACCTTGATACATGTATGGTTGGTAGTTTCCGAAATTTATGATATTATTTACGATGCATTGATGATTAATTTAAAATCAAATCAAATAAATTTATTTCCCAGAATGTTACATACAAAAATGAGAGTTACAATACTAATATAAGGAAACCCTACAAGACTACAGGTCTGTGAGTAGGAGGGAGTTAATTTGGAGTGGGAGGGAATTTGTGATGATGATGGTGAAAATTCAACAGTTTTACTCACTTTCTCGTGCCAGATATGGAAAATGCCAGGATCTGTTGCTCTCACGACTTTCAGGCCACTTCGAACATACTTTCTGTATAGTGAAAGGTCTTCGCCTCCCCAACCTACAATTTCTTCGTCAAATCCCAGCACTCGCAGAAAATCAGACCTGCAACATATTGTGTTATTAACATTATTCAGAAAATTTGAAAGAAATTGAATTTCGGACAGTATCTTTTCTTCAAATAAGGGGCATATGCACCATCTATAAGTTTAACGCTGAACCACGTTTACTTGTAGATATGTTGCTTTATCATTTATGTATTCCATTAGAAGTATTAATGGTGTTTTCATTACAGGGTTTAAACAAACAGCTTGCATTTATCCGTTTAAACCGAGTGTCTTCATATGAGCCTTAAGTGGGAAGTGTCGCTTTCTACCAAAAAGTTGAACTGAAATTCTAGTTTTTATCATCAACCAAACTCAATTGATACACATATAATAAATGCGACCATACGTTGATGAAGCGGTTTAATAGTTCGACTAATAGCTTAAGGTTCAAGGTCAGTTCAATTGAGAAAAGTATGATCCTAAAAGTTGGACTTTATATAATACTAGCTGACCCGGCGAACTTCGTACCGCCAGATAGTTTAATGCATCTCTGACAAACTCTAGCTGGATGCACACCTTAGGAGGCGCGATGCGGCATTTTATTTATATAGATAATTTTCAAACTGCAAAATAAATAATTAATTCTGAACACCGAAGACAGCACAATTATTCGAAACAAAGCAATGTCTTTAGAGCATGTAAGTATTACCTGAGGCCGCACTGTTGGATGGTTTCACACATAACAGTCATTTTGTTTTTAGTCGGGGCGTTTAGAATAAAATACATGGGCGGTTATGGAGCAGCACACACTCTTGTCTCCTATCTACCGACGGCTGTTGTATAACAGCTGATTTTTATTTCTGTGTGTGGCAGCTCACAAATCTTCTCCCATACGGATTACGTGTAAACTTTGAAGGACCGTAGGAAAAGAGTCCTGAAGTCGGACTATAAATTTGATATGACATAAAACTGGTCATGATCATAACGAGCACAACTGAAAAAAATAATCAAAAATTCGGTGCACACGTGGAAAAGTTATTGAATGTCAAAATTGAGCTCGATTTTTTACTTTCCTTGCCATTAACATAGGTAAGGAAAGTAGTGCTTTCCGAAAAAATTAGTACCCAATTCCAAATTTCTTTACGTTTCAGGTCCCTGAGTCAAAAAACTGGTTTTTGGGTATTGGTCTGTATGTATGTGTGTGTGTGTGTGTGTGTGTGTGTGTGTGTGTGTGTGTGTGTGTGTGTGTATGAGGTGTATGTGCGTCTGTGTACACGAACGATATCTCATATCTCCCAATTAACGGAATGACTTGAAATTTGGAACTTGTGGTCCTTACAATATAAGGATCCGACAAGAACAATTTCGATTGATGCAATTCAAGGATGGCGGATAAAATGGTGAAAATGTTGTCAAAAACAGGGGTTTTCGCGATTTTCTCGAAAACGGCTCCAACGATTTTGATCAAATTCTACTAAATAGTCATTGTAGTCTATCAACTGCCATAAGTCTCATATCTGTAAAAATTTCTCAGGAGCTGCGCCCCATCTATGCAAAGTTTGATTTTTAGATTCCAATTTTTAGGCTTTCAGATACATTTTAATCAAAAAAATTCAAGTGGAAAAGCATCTCGACAATTAATGTGCAGTACATTTTCACCTAAATTGAAAATAGATCGAAACTCGAAAAATGTTATATTTCTATTACAAACTGTTGTTAATTCTATTAATTCATTTAATATGAAGAGATAGCAGTTCGTATGGTCTCCAGCGTATGTCCCTGTCACAGCGGGCTCAGATCTTTGTTTATAAAGTACTAAGTGAATAGACTTGAGATGATTCAGGTGATTTCAATTCTATAACGCAAGGACAAGTTGTGTGGAGTGCTCCCCACAGATTTTTATTATCTACTCCTGATTAATTACCCACAATATCAAACTTCACAACTCAACAGAAAGTGAAAACTTACTTCGGGACTATCAGTTGAGTTACAGTGAAATTTAGAAATAAAACAACCGATATTATGGGATATTGCTCATGCTATATTTTCTCTACGCATCTGTATTTGTCTTTCATTTTGTCTGTTTTGAGTTCTTGACTAAATTTGAACTAGAATTAATGATAGTTTGATTGACTCAAATTGCTTCGAATTCAGAATTCTTTCAATCAAGTAGTACTCTTCAGAATCATTGATGCTCCAAATTTCCAATATTTCAATATCATTTCTCATTTCAAAAATCCATAAAGGCTCACCACTCCAGCAAGCTTACAATGGAAATGTTTCCAGTACAATTTCATCAAAGATTTTATAAAATAAACAACACATATCCATGACATGCATAGTGTGTTGTGCATGGGTGAAAATTTCCCAATTTCACAGGGGATGAATTTCCAGTTTTCCAAAAATGATAACGATACAAAATGATGCTCTATCATTCTGGAGTTATTTTCGGAATATTGTATTTGGAAAACATAATCACCACCGTAGAGAGGATGAAGTCATGAGCTACTGCTCATTAATTTCCAATGGACAATAATAGTCAGTCGGAAAATTATTCATGGAAACTGGATAGATAGAATGATGCTGCATAAAACACATTCTGGACATGTTTTGCAATGTAACTTCTGTTATCAGGAACGAGGGCTTTACCGGGAGGCATTGAACATCAGGTGAGTTGATGGTAATGAAATGGGAGCGCTTTCATATAGAGAGGTCCACGTTATAATGGCAGTAGTCGATCAACATTGGTGTTGCTATCCTTGTCTATCATTCGACAAAGCAGATAGCGCTTTCCTTTTCTATCTACGCAACGTTGCCAGATCGTTTTTAAACGATGTAGAGGTATGGTTAATCTACAAAATATACTATCTAAATTAAGAAAATTTATTATTTGATCATTGAAAAATGTAATATTGTCTTTACGAATTAAGTATAATTGACTATTTTAACAAGCATGGACAGTTGATATTACATTAACTAGTAGTTCTGTGAACAGTAGACCTCGCGCTCAGTAACTTTCATTGACCTGTTATGTTTTCTCAAAAATTAATAAATAATTTATCAATTAAAATGTCTAGAAAAAATCCTAAATAAATATATAGAGCTTTCTGTCCTATCGTACCGTGACGTGTCGTCCCGAATGTGAGTGTGAGCGCTGTTATCAGGTCTGGCTGCAACTGTCTACAACGTTGATGGAAAGATACATTTTCAAATGATCGATGTTTTTGAACGGGTAGTATTATAAATAGTCAACTGTCTACTAACGTTGATGGAAAGATAAATTTTCAAGATGTTCGATGTTTTTGAACGGGTAGTATTATAGTCCAATAGACAGCTGATTTATGATGAATAATTCTATAGTCTCATTTTTACGGTAATATTTGCGTATGAAGGAGGTTCCTTTTTCCTTTTATATTATCCTTGAAATGCAAAATTTCCAAAAACCTTGCATATACGTCGACGCGCAATTAAAAAAGGAACATACCTGTCAAATTTCATGAGAATCTATTACCGCGTTTCGCCGTAAATGCGCAACATAAAAACATAAATTAAAATAAAACATATAAAATTTAAACATTAAGAGAAATGCCAAACCGCCGACTTGAATCTTAGACCTCACTTCGCTCGGTCAAATATACTGGTATCAGCTATCCTCTATAGAAGGCAGTGGCCTGGTAGAGACTCGGCAACACTGTTCTCCTATCTTTCTCCACTGCCATTATAACGTGGACCCATCACGTTAGCAGCAGCAGCACAATGATATGCATCTCGTCCTCCAAGCAGACATGACTGCTCCATGAATTGAATGTTTAATCAGGTCGGATAGAGGCTGTTTTGGACAGACTGGCTTCAAATTCATTGCTCGTCAATATTTTACATCACATTCGCGGTGAATGGAGTAGCTAACCGATTCATGTTCATATCTGTACACTGTAAAACTGTCCTAAACAACGGGCTTTTTGTACCGAAAGCAGTTTCAGAGCTTCAATTTATGATCACAAAATCGCAAACTTTACAGTCGACAAAGGATGAGCAGTTAACAATATTACATTTATAGGTTACAGAAACTATTTGATTCTTGAACTTAATTCAAAGTACGACTCAATTCTAAAATTCGACTAAATTCGAAGCAGTGTGTGATTACATAACCTTATCTTTTGGACAACATTAACATTTTATCAAAATTTTTGGAGAGAAATAGTACAGGCTCAGCCTAGTTTTTTTCCTCCAATGTCATAATTGTATTATGATCGTAGTATTTTATTATACAATAGATGAATGAATGAATGAATGAATGAATAAATGAATTCACGATCAAATAATGGAGGTCTTATACACAATTCAACGGTGATCTTAATTCGAACTCAATATGGATTTGAGAGAGATATTTTTAAGGGTTTACCTGTTTTCTCTTTCCCAATATCATTCTGATGAAAAGCTGTTGTGTACACATAGAGGGATAAAATAGATGAATGAATGAATGAATAAATGAATTCACGATCAAATAATGAAGGTCTTATACACAATTCAACGGTGATCTTAATTCGAACTCAATATGGATTTGAGAGAGATATTTTTAAGGGTTCACCTGTTTTCTCTTTCCCAATATCATTCTGATGAAAAGCTGTTGTGTACACATAGAGGGATAAATGTATAAATCATGGAATATTCAAATTGAATCTCGGTCATGAAATCCAAAAATAATTGTATCATCATAATAACAGTTTTTCTAGACGATTAAATAAATAGGTTACGTTATCACATTATCTACCTCATCTATACCTTCTACCTTCTATAATAAAGAAAGGATTGCCTTATACATGTATGGGATAGGAAATTCACGCAATCATTGAACTAATGAACTACAAGCAATCATCTGTACTACTCGACTCATTAATTGACTCGAAATTTTGCATATAGATTCTTTATTCACCGAGGATGGTGATTGGCCTATTTTAAATTCTATAAGAACTCAATACGTTAAGTTTTTAGTTTGTCAAGTTTTTGATTAGATCCTCGCCGAGTACAGGTTACCTACTAGTCTATATAGTATAGATAAGTCCGCCACAAGTGTAGATGGTTGTTTTTGGCTCCAGTTGACTTATTACTGTGAATCGAATATCTATATTTGTTTTAACTGGAAGGGCACTTCATGTTTTCATATTGTTTTTGATATTTTTTAAAAAAGTGGCCCAAGCAAGTGAAGTGATTTTGTGAATTAAACGTGCATTTGATATACGATACCTAAACTGTAGTAGCGTACTTGAAAATAAATTCAACACAATTTCATTCGTTTGTAACTCAAACTATGAAAATATTTATTCTATTCCGTTAATAGAATAAGTATTCCATCTTCATTTTCATTCTTCAATGTTTGTTTCCATTACGACCTGCTTGTTAATTATCACTGTTGAACAACTAAATTACGACACTCGTGTTGATGAAGGGCCTAGTGTCCGAATGCGCTCCACTAATATGAGTAGAAGCCAATAGCTTTTATTTATGAATACCTGACTGCTATCGTAATTTAGTTGTTCAAAAGTGATTATTTCTATCATAGATATTTTATTTATCCATTTACTAGATCAAATTATGAAGATAAATTTCACTAGATTATTTATTTTATTAGAGCACTTCAATAAACTGCATTTTACTAGACTACTCATAGATTACTCATTTTATTAGATTAATTTTCTCAACTCACTTGTACTGACAGGTCATGCCGTAGCCGAAGTCTCTCCAGAACCCAGTATCCCTTGAGATGACCAGCTGATCAGTCTCGGAAGGCACCTTCTTGCCTTGCAGCGTGTAGACGACATGCGGGTTGTAGAGGCTGAAGACAACCGGGTAATACACCTGACGACCTGGTTTGGCGTTCCATCTGCACCGGTCCAAGAAACGCGCGCTGAAGACTATGTCAAACGTCACACATAAACAGCAGACTGTCTGGTGGCGCTTCCGATTCTTGTCCCGCTCCCGCAACGTCCAGCACCCGTTCCCGCAACTGAATCTGACCCCTGCTGCCACGGTCGCTCGGCTCCCACTCGAAGGCCCTAACAAAACAATAGAAAATGTCTATTAAAATTTCTTATTTGCCATAATACCTCACAATTTTCTAAAACAAAAAACACCATCATCATCATCCAACATGGACTACGCTTGTAAAGCCTGTTCCGTTGTCCACCGCTTCCTCGATCTTCCAACATCCCTTTTCCCATCCAACTGCACTTCCAAGCTTGTAGTGGAAGACGAGTTGGTGGCATACGGCGCAGGTGATTTGTCCACTTCAATCTGTATTTTTTTTATGATTTCTGTTAGTGGTTGCACATTGCACTCACTTCGAATTGTTTCATTTCTTATGTGGTCTCGTCTTGAGAATGCTGTGCAGAAAATATATGATATCACATAATAATCGAAGAAGGGTGAATATGCTAGATTGATATTGAAAATTATTTTTTAGCTCCCGAATATAATTTTTGGAAAAATTTTAGATTTTCCCCGACATTCCAAATTAATGGGATGCACGCTTACTTTCCTTCAACAATCATTCAATCAATTTTATAAGTCAACATTTTTTAACACCTAAAAAGAATTTTCCAGAAAAAACATTCAATTTCAATGAGCCAATACTCATTTCGAGAATTCCTCAATTGAATATTGTAAATTACTCTTTGATTCTATCATAATCTATCATTCTTTCATATTGTATGAATGAATTGATTAGTACTATTTCCACTAGTAGTTTTAGTACAAATAGAACTATCATAAAATACTTTTTGATTTGATTCGGATCCAAACTTAGAACAAAATGAGCTGAAAATGAGAAAGAATTGTTGATAACGACGTTGCAGGCTTAACATGTTTGCTCAGGAAAAAAGACTTTGTCGTGGTCTGTAGAATATGGGAGAATCCTGCTCCACTCTCACTCTATAACAAGGCAAAGCCCCGGAGAGAAAATTAAATTTGGCTAATGCACAGCCAGCTCTCGCAAAAATGAAGCGGCTCGTTTACAAGCATCCCTGCTACCAACACTTGGTCAAGTACGTCAAATGAATGTAATTTGCACCAAACTGACCACTCACTTAGCCCAAAACTCTATTCCCTCGGCACGAATTCTGTTTTATACTCCAGAAAAGACTTTTAAATTTCGAGTGCTTAGCATTTACTGTACTTTTGAAAAAGGACAATTTAGACAAAGTAGATTCCAGATCAGGATTTTTTTTTCGATTGTCTCACATGTTTGAAATTGAATTCATTGAGAATGGATGAAACTGTTTAAAAGTTATTGTAGAACATACAAACTATACTTCAGAATAGCCTTTTACATTTCGAGTTCTAAGGACTTGCAGTACTTTTTGAAGTGGACAATTCAGATAAGTAGATCCCAAATCAGGAATTTTATTTCGATTTTCTAACATGTTTGAAACTAAATTCATTGAGAATGAATAGAATTGTTCAAAAGTCATTGTAGAACATACAAACTATATACTTCAGAATAGCCTTTTAAATTTTGAGTTCTAAGGACTTGCAGTACTTTTGAAAGTGGACAATTCAGACAAAGTAGATCCCAAATCAGGAATTTTATTTCGATTGGCTAGCATGTTGAAACTAAATTCTTTGAGAATGAATGAAATTGTTTAAAAGCTATTGTAAAACCATATAAACTATACTTAGAAAACCATTTTACATTTCGAGTTATAAGCACGTGCACTACTTTTGAAAGTGGACAATTTTCTTTTACACGCACACATACAGGTTTAATACAGAGATTAACAAAAATAATACATGCGAACAATAACAACAACCATAAACATTGGAACAAAATAAAAAGAAAGTGGTGCAAAAAAAATATGGAAGATTGAACGGTTTTTCCAATTATGGATATCCATGTACTAGGAAAACCTTCAATCCTTGAGAAGGTGAAAAAGATATCAGGAAAAGTAAATAGACGGTAGATATGAGAGGATGGGATGGGGGAAGAATAATAAGGGAAGGATGGAAAAAAGACACCGATAGGACCAGGTGTTAAAAAAAGATTTGAAGTAATAGATGAATTTCAAAGGAAAGAAGAATAAGCAAGCATACAAGTCAGAAAGTGGACAATTCAGATAAAGTAGATTCTAAATCAAGAATTTTATCCAGATTTTCTCTTATATTTCAAACCAAATCAATAATATTTATTGAGTTTGACATTGAGCATGGATAGAATTGTTTTAAAGTTATCGTAGAACATACATACAGACGGACAACGACTTTGGCTTTGAGTGAGTCAACAGTGGGAAGTCGCTAACGCCAGTTAAAATACTAATAATAATGCCAAATGAATAATCAATAAATATAACTTGTAACTCTCCTCCCTCAGTATTTTAATATGTTTCCTAGATTTTCACTTTTCTCCTCTTGCTCAGTGTTCCTCATAGTGAGGTCCATGTAATAATGGCAGTGGAGAAAGATAGAAGAACAACGTTGTCGATCATCTGTCTTGTCAATGCCTTCTATAGACGGTTGCTCATACAGGTTAATTGATGTATATAAACTGTTCATTCTCGTCTGAAATAATCAGTTATATTCCATTAAGCAAGAAATGATATTTTTCAATAATTTCATAATGAATTTTCATAATTGAGATGAAATATTTTGTTAATTAATTATCAAATCTACATTCTTAAAAGAGAACAACAGAGCTAAGCGAGAAAGAGATAGTGCTATCCGCTTTGATGAATGATAGACAAGGATAGCAATACCATTGCTAATCAAACACTGCCATTATAACGTGGACCTCACTATAGATTATTGGACCTTTCACCTTTTCCTCAGTGTCTCAATCTCCAATATTTTCTCAAGACTTTTTGTGTGGTTTTCATCTTCTCAAGACTTTTTGATCGGTTTCGGTTGTTACACCATTGCCAATCTCTGATTAAAACTAAAACTAAATATTAAACTACACAAGAGCTAGCGGCAGAATTACATGCACTAGCTCTTTCTCGCGGAGGTGAGAGGTGATTGTGCTGCACAA
Organism: Sphaerophoria rueppellii; assembly: GCA_920937365.1. Classification (NCBI taxonomy): domain Eukaryota; kingdom Metazoa; phylum Arthropoda; class Insecta; order Diptera; family Syrphidae; genus Sphaerophoria; species Sphaerophoria rueppellii. Next base: position 42,247 of record CAKKXW010000026.1, on the reverse strand, counting down.
TTGTGCTGCTCTAGTATTTAGTTTTAGTTTATCAGAGATTGACAATGGTATAACAACCGAAGCCGGTCTTTCTAACTATCAATGAATCTTTTATTCAATATATTCTCAAGACTATATTTCTAACAGTTTACTTCTCCCTCAGTGTCTTAATCTGTTCAATTCAATTCAATCTTGTTCCTAAGTGATCTCATAGATGAGGATGTAGTGGAAGAAAGAGCTGGAAATTCATGTATGATGAAGAAGAAGGAGAATTCCTTGCATTCCATGCATTCAAGTTTGTAAGAAGGAGGAATTCGAGATAAATGCATGTATGATGTTATGATGTAATGAAGATGATTGTGTGTGAGCTCGTGGGGGAGCGACAGTCGAGGCCTGCGACAGTAGAGTACTGTTTTCCAGTCCTCAACGGTCGTAGGCCTCGACATGTCGGGAGTGTACGAAAATTGAAGAGTCCTCTACTGTCGCTAACGCAGGCGACATTTGAGAACTCTTTTCTAGGAGTCCTCTGCGGTCGCAGGTCTCAACTGACGGGGTATTCAAAAGTTGAAGAGGCCTCAACTGTCGCCTAACACAGGCGACATTTGAGGCCACTTTTTCGAAGTCCTATACCGTCGCTGGCCTCGAATGTTGCAGGTCTCGACTGTCGGGCCTGTACAAAAATAAGAGAGTTGCTTGCAGCAGACGACAGTTGAGGACACATCCTACTGGTAAACCATAACTTATTCAAATGATAATTCTTTTGGTGCTGTCTGCCATTCAGGAGAGTCTAGCGCAGGCGACAGTTGAGGCCTCTTTTTCAGGAGTCCTCGACTGTCGGGGCTGTACAAGATTAGAAGTGCCTCAACTGTCGCCTAACGCAGGCGACATTGAGGCCTCTTTTTCAGGAGTCCTCTACGGTCACAGGTCTCGACTGACGGGGCTGTACAAAAATTAGAGTGGCCTAACTGTCGCCTAGCGCAGGCGACATATTTGAGGCCTCTTTTTCAGGAGTCCTCTACGTCGCTGGCCTCGAATGTCGCAAGTCTCTATACGTCGATGGTCTCGACTGTCGCAGGATGTCTTCTGTCGTTTGCCTCGTTTGACATCGACCCGAGGTCGAACATACATGAATTTTATATATGCACATACACAATATATAAACAACATACAACAAACATACAACAAACATACAATACAATAACTACTAAAACGTTTGATCTTGTTCTTCTACAAGTATTTCATTCATGATCAGGACTTGAGTAGCGTAGTGCCACCTACCTTACTACGCGAGAACGTCTCATTGAGAGCGAGCAGCCTCATGTGGCTGTGCCCTCGAGCCGCGGCGGCACGCGACATTATGAGTCGCGTGTCAGCCAGACCCGCGTCGCCGAAGTAGACGACCGTCAGCAGCACGCGTCGGTCGTTCTTCAGTGCGATCTTCACGAACTTGTCCATGAAGCCCTGGAAGTCGGTCGTGCGGCCCGCTAGCGGCAGAATCACGTGCCACTAGCTCTTTCTCGCGGAGCAGAGCGGTCATGGAGACGGGAACGAGGCGGGCGAAAGGGCGCATAAGGGATACCTAAGTCAAAACAAATCAAATTCAAATTTATTAGAAAACAAAAACACAATGCTGGAAATAGCTTCCATCTCAAATCACTCTCCACCATCAGACTCAAAAATGCTGTGAAATCAAAAGTTTCAATTCTACTCCAGAGTATTCAAGTTTATTCCAAAATTTGCAAACTCTCTAGGGATTACTTTATTTTTTTGTAGTTCAACCACGAATCTAATTCAGCAAGATATCTCTATGCCTCTCTTTATCAAACATTTTCTGTTATTACTTGTGTTTCAACAACCCCCCCCCCCCAGAAATCTGAATTTAATACTAAAATATTCAGGGCTCTTAGTATTTTCATTATTCTAATACTTTACGTATTTCAATACTCGAATATTCAGGGCTATTAGTGGCTATTAGTTTAAATAGAAACATAACTAACTAACTAATAATAAACTAACTAAAGTTAGTCAAATTTATTATTATTATTATTATTAACAGTAGGATCGAAACCTTTCGAGCCTGAGCACATTAAGCTGAATGAAGTACAGTAGGGTGTGATATTTTCACCTCGATCTAGATCATTAACAAATCTCAATCAATTATTTCAAGCTCTCTGAAGCCTATCAGACAGTGCTACAGTCATGTCATGGGTAACAGCGTCACAGTAGAGAAAGGTCGGAAAATTAGGGTCTTCACCTCAACTACTTTTTAGGCAGCCGGGACCGACTAATCAACGTTATCATCCGAAAGTCAAGGTTAGTACAAGTGTACTTTTTTGGATAAATAAAATTTTATTTACTTCAAATAGCCTACTGTTTTTAAATTTAATTGTATTACTGTTTGTTTGATATATTAAAATACTTTTTGGCATTTGTATTTGAATTAAGTTTGTTTTTCGGTAATTCTTCAAAATTATATTTTCAAATGTGAATAGTTCCTATTTCAGTAGTTATAATAATGTGGAATATTTCTTCTTTGTTTTGTTTTGAAGAATCTAAAATATGAGAATTCACTTTGTGAAAAAAAATTAAGGACTGAACATTTTGTAAGTGAACAACTACAAGACTTAACCTATTTCGGACTATGTGTAGTAACCTTATCTAATTTTGGGAGAGGAATAGGTTACCCTAATTTTCCTCCCTATCAGTTTTGATGTACTTATTGTACCTATGAATCAATAAAGAATGGCTAGGCACACATCAGTTAGTCAAGAAAAGACAAGACACGTTTAGTCACAATACTTCACATAGTTGCTTATGAAGACATGTCTAATTGCAATGACTAATCGCTGAGTGTTGCTTCATAAGAAACTATGTGAAGTATTGTGACTAATCGTGACTAGTCTTGTCTTGACTAACTGGTGTGTGACCACCCTAAAGAATGATAAGATACTGATTTTTCTGTTGGTGTACTATTCTTTTGAATGAATAAAATCTTTTTGACTTCAAATACTGTTTTTAAATTTAATTGGATTACTGTTGGTTTGTTGTATTGAAATAGAGAGGTATTTGGTAACTGTTTGTATTTATATTTGATAGAGTTTTTGGATTTTTATTACTGCTCATTATTTTTTTTAATATTCCATTCCATTAACTTACTTTGACAAACGAGGTAGTCCGTCGCTCCTTGCTCTTGAAATAGAGCTCGTACTGGGTGCCGGTGGTCGGTTCAGTGCGGTAGGTTCCCTCCGAGAAGTCGTCGGTCGTATATCGCTGCGTTTGCGCACTGAGTTGCGGTTGAGAGCCTCCACTGCGGCCGAGACAGCCTCCGACAGATCGCGGCGTTTGAATCCGATCGGCTTCTCCACCACCCGTTTACCAAGCCCTAGCTCGATCGGGTAGATCCTGTTCGTATAGAATTGAGATCCACGTTATAATGGAGTAGTACAATTCGAGTTGTAAAGTGAACTATAAATACTGAATAGTGTACCATTTTTATAAATAACAAATATTGTATATATTAGGCTTATAACCTAACTCGAAGTGAGATGATATGAGATGATATGTTATTATGAGCTTAGTTTGCGCGTTCCCATTATAGGGTCGCCGCCAACCTGTCTCCCCGTCAACTAGTCTCCTCGCTACTTTGATCACAGGCATCAGTAAATCCCTTGGCAAAATATACCATTGCCGCCAACTAGTCTCCCCGACAGTAAATCCTCTACTAGAACGAAGGAGCCTAGTTGTTGTCGGCGACAACTAAGCTCCTCACATGCTCACGACAACTAGTCTCCCCGACAGTAAATCCCCTGTTGGATAGGCCTATGAGGGGTCTGGTTGTCGTGATCGTATCCGACAACTAAGCTCCCCGACAGCTAATACCCTATTGAAACCAGCTTGAAGCGGGCGGGGAAGTAGTACAATCACAGATACTGTTGTACACATTCTATGAATTCGATTATTAGAAGAAAAGCTTGTTGATGTTGTCACTTCTATCACAGCAAACATAAAGTGAAAAAATAAACTATTTCTCTTCTCCGAATTCAACTTGTACATCATATCACTCGAAAGGGTATTTTGAACTTCACTCGCTTCTTATTTTGAAATGTACTTTGCTCTGAGGGCTGTCAGCAGACAAATCAAACTTGAGCTTGGTTTCAACCAGTAGAGTTAGCGGTAGAGTTACCTGGGCGAGTACTAACTATCTTGTGAATTCTACCAATTAAAACGTTCATAATAGAGTAGAGTCATGGTAGAGCATTTTTAGACATATTAAAGGGGTCATATCTCCTGAACGGTGAAGAGTTTAGCTGTTCCGTTCTCCGATTCGGATTTCTAGCATCAAGGAGCATGAGAAGGCATGGTTTATAGTGATTTCATAGCTCCCGAAAAAATAAGAGAAATATTGTACTGGATAATTTGAATTTCTTGGCATATCAAAGGGGTCATATCACCTGAACGGGAATGAATTTCGTTAATTCCTTTGCAGATTAAGATTTCTCGCATGAAGAAGCATGAGAAAGCATAGTTCATAATGATATTATCACTCCTGAAAAAATGAGAAGAAAATGTACTGAACAATTTGCATTTTTCGATATATTTGAGGGGTCATATTTCCTGAAAGGGAGAGTTTAGCTGATCAGTTTGTGGATTCGGATTTCTAGCTTCGAGAGGCCTTGTTGCAACGAGGGGCATAAGAAGGCTCAGTTCATAATGATAATATCACTCCTGGGGAACATGTAAAATAATGTACTTTACAATTTCCATAATTCGACATATTGAAGGGGTCATATCTCCAGAACGGGGAAGGATTTCGCTAATCCGTTTGCAGATTCCTATTTCTCGCAACAAGGGGCATAAGAAGGCTCAGTTCATAATGATATTATCATTTCCGGAAATATGTGAAATAATGTACTGTGCGATTTGCATATTTCGACATATTGAAGGGGTCATATCTCCTGAACGGGGATGAATTTCGCTAATCCGTTTGCAGATTCGGATTTCTCGCAACGAGAGGCATAAGAAGGCTCAGTTCATAATATTATTATGACTCCAGGGAAATATGTGAAATAATGTACTGTACGATTTGCATATTTCGACATATTGAAGGGTTCATATCTCCTGAAAGGGGATGAATTTCGCTAATCCGTTGGCAGATTCGGATTTCTCCCATCTAGAAAGAAGTATAAGAAGGCAGTTTTGATATTGATCTTTTTTCTCCTGATAATAATGTACCCACATTTTTTCCAATATATTCAAGAATAATGTTCATATTCCCCAAACGGGAGGAAATTTTGCTTATATTTTTGCAGATTAGAGTTCCTTGTATCAAATAGCATAGAAAGGCAGAGTTTATAATGATTCTATCTCTCCTAAAAAAATGAGGAAAATAATGTACATGACGAATTTGCGATTCTCATCATATTCAAGTGGTCATATCTCCTGAACGGAAGAGAATAACTCTAATCCGTTTGCAGATTCGAGTTCCTTGCATCAAGGAACTTACATAAGAAGGCACAATCGTTATTGATTTTTATCTCTCCCGAAAAAATGGAAAAATAATATACTGACAATTCGCTTTTTTCAATATATTCAAGTGGTAATATCTCCTGAACGAGAGAGACCTATGCTAATCCGATTGCAGATTCGAGTTCCCCACATCAAGGAGCATTGGAAGGCAAAGTTAATAATGACTATTTCTTCCGAAGAAAATGAGAAATATAATGTTTTCTACTGTATAAGTTCCATCCAAGGTCCCCCGAGTCCAAAAACATAAGTTTTGGGTGTTGATCTGTGTGTATAAGTGTGTGTTTCTCTTTCCTTGCGAATGTTGATAGTTGAGCTTGATAATAAAATAAGTTATTCTATTTCTAAATAGTTTTGATAATGTATTGTCCAATACTATCGAATATTTGTAGTTATCTATAATCGTGATCCTACTTCTCTGTATCATAGATACGTTATCTGTGTAAATTAAATTTTAATATAAACTGTATGCGAACTCTTACAAACAGACCAAGGTCTGTTTAACAGGTACATGTTAGTACAGTTCCAATTATTTCTTGAAATAGTTTTCAAAATAGATATCTTCTAAAAAATATCACATCTACTGATAAATTGTTTTTTCGTGAAAAAATGAATTCAATCCAATTGAATAACATAAATGCCTTTTTATATTCAGTTGGCATTAAAATTGTCAAATATCGATAATACCGGAATGGAAATAAATCAACATATTTATTGATATATCAGAAGAAATACTAGCCTACTCATATAAGGCTGGTTTATCGGTTGCTCCTCTGCATGAAAGAATTATACAAAAAGACGCAACTAGTGCAGTCGTTTGGATAGAATGCCACCTGGAAGAATGCCCCTTGAAGTCCAAGACTTATAGGCCTACTGGAAAAAGAGATGTAGGGAGGCCAAGAAAGAGATGGGTACCGGAACATGTTAATCAATAAACCTAATCCCTTTAGTGAAGATATATCAGAAGAAAAGATCTATATATTGAGATCGAAATATCGAAATACCTATTATATCATAGATAAACAATAGCGTAAGTGGATATCCCATGTAGGGAATTTATGTCGCAACTTTTACTGTTATCTCAAGCCGATTACTGTCGATTATTGTCAATTTTTACTGTTTTGTTGGGGTGATAGTGTAAGAACGGCACAATTTGAGTGACTACCAGCGTCACACAGCTGCATAGGAAAAAACTATGTGAACTATCGGCTTGGGATAACAGTAAAAGTTGCGACAAAAACACCCTATACCATGGGACATCTACTTATGCTATCGTTTCTCTATGATTATATCGATATAGTGTTGTAATCCCTACCTGTTGAGCGTGAAGTGGTTGAACGGTATGAGCTCGTACTCGTTGTTCAAGGGCAGACCATGGTCCACCTCGGCCGCATCAACTTGGCGCCGCATGTATGAAGCGCATTCACTGCTGTTATCTGCAGGCACAACGTAAACAACAACTTTATTATTCGATGAAGTACCTCTTTAATACTATTCTATAGTGAGGTCCACGTTATAATGGCACTGGAGAAAGATAGCAGAACAACGTTGCTAATCCTCTGTCTTGTATCTGCCTTCTATACACGGTAGCTGATACAGGTATTACTTTCCTTGCCCTATTAACATAGGTAAGGAAAGTATTGCTTTCCAAAAAAATTAAGGTAACCTAATTTCAAGTTTTCTATACGTTTCAAGGTCCCCTGAGTCCAAAAACATGATTTTTGGGTGTTGGTCTGTGTGTGTATGTGTGTGTTTATGTGTGTTTGTCTGTGAACACGATAACTCCATTCCTAATCAACCGATTGACTTGAAATTTTAAACTTAAGGTCCTTATACCATGAGGATTTGACAATAAAAAATTCAATAAAATTGAATTCAAAATGGCGGATAATAACTAAAAAACCATGTTTTTCACGGTTTTCTCGAAAAAGCTCTCACGATTCTCTTCAAATTCATACCATGGATAGCTATTTATAAGCCCTATCAACTGACATAAGCCTCATATCTGTGAAAATTGCAGGAGCTCCGTAATATTCCTGAGAAAAATGGCGGATGATTACTAAAAAAACATGTTTTTCACGATTTTCTCAAAAATGACTTGACCGATTTTTTTCAAATTCATACCCTGTATAATTATTTATCAGCTCTATCAACTGGCATGAGTCTCCTTTCTGGGAAACTAATGGGGGTCCACCTCATCCTTGAGAAATGGACTTTGTAACCTCCTTCTCGTGCGTGAGGTAGGTAGAGCAGTTCATAAAAAGAACACATAGATATTTCATCTGTAGAGCAGCTGAATTTTAAAAAAATAATCGAATTTCACAATTTACACAAAGGACTCTGAAAACAATTATATATACACATAAATACAGAAGTCTGATCGTAGTTTCAAATAATTGCCGCCAATCGTCATTATGTTATTCCCCTGAATTATTCTCGTTTAAGAATGGGGCTTACAGTTCAATGAGCAAGGAAAGAGTTGTGTGAGTGTACCACACCAGATTTAAATACAATGCTGATACACTTCCGGGCCGAAAGCCCCGACCCACAACCCCATACCATACCCACAGCTGGATGCAAACACCTCCACCCGCATCACCTACACACCACAAAAGAACCCTATAAAACGCAAACCACCCGTATACACTCAGCCCTAAACTAATCCCCCAGCCCCATAGCCCCCCTACCACACAGATCCAGATACACACTAAACCCCACCTAACAAACAACTTCCCCCCGCCCCCCACAAAACCCACATAAACACCATCCAAAACCATGTCAACCTCCTCAGTCCACAAAATAACCACCCAACAACCAACACCCAATAAAAACCCCGCCGCTCAGGCCCCCGCGCCCCCCCGCTCCCTCGCGCACTCGCACATCAGCATATGGTTGCCAGCACTCAGAATGCACGCCACCCTCCACTCACCATCCATCACTCTAAGTAAACACACGGTCAGGCACCGCCAGCCAAACCGAAACGTGCCCAGAATGGACTCACCCTGCGCCCTCTAGCACAATCTCCCCACGAACCATTAGCCCAACCAGATCGAAAGAAGCAGACCCTCCGTTAGCGATCCACCGCTCTGCAGCCGATCCCCCGTCCGAAGAACTACTGCTTGGTTTCTTCCTCACGCTGCTCCAGAAGAGCAGCGTAGTCAGCTTTGTCACCTAAAAACACATTTTCCATCAACAGCCTGGAATAGTTCAGTCAAACTTCAGTTTGGCAGTAATTTTTAACGAATTGGAGAAACACAATAGAGTTCAACAAAAATGATCATGTTCTGATAAAAAAGAGTATAGTAACCCTAGCTAGCATTCATCAGAAACATGAGTCAGGCTATTGTCACCACTTTTGGAACGGCTTCCAGGTTCAATGATCAAATATCAACAATTGCACGGAAACCAAACTCATAAAGTAGATTATTTTCTTTTGATGTCCAACTTGAATATTTTTAAATTCCTTGTTTGTATAGTTTTATTTTTTCTTCTATTTATATAAATTAAATATTGTTAACTAGCCGTCAGGCTCACTTCGCTCGCCATATCCACCTACCATAACCCGCCATAACCAGGCCCCCGATTGGATAGTCCAAAAATGAGATCAGCGGGCTCTCTTCGCTCGCCTGCATTTTTCATTTGAGCATACTTTATTCCATCAGAAAGTCAAAGTACTTCCTCGCTCGATTCAATCACCGATTAATTTAAGTGCAGGGTGGAAAACTTCGTTAGGATATTATGAAGTTTATTGTACTCCAGTCTAGCCTTTAAAAAAAGAGATAGGAATGACGTGGAGAATTTAGAACAAAGAACTATCCTCTCCTTATGGTTAGACTTAGTTGGGATATTTTGAGAATCATTATACTCCATTCAAGCCTTATTTGAGATGGGAATGACGTGGAGAATTTACAAATCATTCATTCTCCAACTCTCTCGAGTCTGAAATTTTCCTGAGAAATGAAGAAATATGCATTGAAAACTTAATGAAAAACTGGAGAAGAGAAACCCTCCAATTTATCACCGCCATTATATACCCCAAACCTGAAAAATCAGACGGATTTGTGTAACAAATTTTAACAATTTCGGTCGATAAAATAATGAGAAAGCTAATAATCGAGAAGAACTTTGAAAAACGCCACTTTTGAGCATATCATAGGCGAAATATTGAAGACTTTTCAATTTGTAGACCTCAGCGGAACCTCTGTACCGAATTTGAACGTTTTATGTCATTTTGATCTCGAAAATTTGAGAAAACGTAGAAAAACGCTGGTAAAAAACACCTGTTACTATATCGGCGTATCTTTGGCGAACAAAATTCTTCCACCTCAGCTGAACCTGTGTACTGAGTTTTTTTTTTTCAATATATATTTCTATCAATTATTGAAAAGGTCAGAAAACCCAGAAAAACTGAGAAAAACGTTGGAAAAACGCAGATTTTGGACGTATTTTTGATGAAATATTAAAGTCACCTCATCACAAAATTTTTAGACCCTAGCTAAACCTCTGTACCAAAATTTTAACATTTTCTGTCTATTACTTGATAACAGAACTGAGAAAATGCAAAAAATCGCTAATTTTGGGCGTATCTTTCAAATTCCTTCTCAACACAACATAATTACACCCCAGCTTAGCTTCTGTAGTGAATTTGAACATTTTCTGTTCATTTGTTCTCGATAAAGCTGAGAAAGCGCAAAAATACGCTGGAAAAAAACAGATTTTGGGTGTATTTTTGGAAATTTTCACCAAATTTGAACGTTTTTGGTATGGTAGATTTTTAGTTCTGCGAGTGAGTGAGTGAGTGAGTCAGTCAGTCAGTCAGTGAGTGCCATTTCGCTTTAGATGCCCAATACAATTTCAATACCCAATACCTTTAAGGCATTCAATGTTAAAATTGTATTGATTTATATGTAATATTGTATTTACTAGTAGTTCTGTTAAAAGTAGACGTCAAGCAGTTTTCTCATCCACAAGTATCTTATATCTTATATCAAGTGTCTTATGTGTTTGAAATGTTAACAAAATCAGTTCACGTTTGAGTTTGTATTCATCCATTTCCGTGATTATCTCCCTATCAGATAAAATTTTTTGCATATTCTTATGATGAACATCTTCCCCACTCACCACAATTTGTATGTAATGGAGTAAATTGATATGCATTTGTCAACATTCCTCTGAGTCTCTGATGTCTGGCATATTGATCTGAAGCCTGTAGTGTAGTCGTGACACTTAGTAAACATTATTTGACTTGATACGCCACAACCGACTCTATGATTGAGATTGGTGGTATGGATTCAGGCAATCTCAATTTCAATATACTCTGCTTCGATTACAAAGTTCGCCCTTTATGGAGTTGGCCTAACTCGATTCTCTGAGGATCCTAATACGCTCATCTCGGTTTGATCAAACAGCTCTTGGAAGCGATGAAACTCCAGTGTTAATTCGCGTATCCCTGCATCAGAGATTGATCCTCTGCTCTCCATTGTTATTGTCTCTGATTATGAAATAGATTCCCGACACAATCATGTGACATGTTCATGACACAATATTAATTGACCGAGCGAAGTGAGGTCTAAGATTCAAGTCGACGGTTTGGCATTTCTCTTAGGGCCGTTTGCACAGTGACAGTTTAAACTAAATTTCATTTTAAACCGGATTAAACAGTATCAAGTCTCGTTTGTTTTAATGTGTTACATTTTGAGTTTGAGCCACTAGCTGCTTAAATTCAGTTTAAGCTTTGACTGTGCAAACGGCCCTTAATGTTTAATTGTTTGAATGTTTAAATGTTTATATGTTGCGCATTTACGGCGAAACGCGGTAATAGATTTTCATTAAATTTGACAGGTATGTTCCTTTTTTAATTGCAAGTTTTTTTTTGAAATTTTGCATTTCAAGTATAATATGAAAGGAAAAAGGAGCCTCCTTCATATGCCTATATTAGAGTAAAAATCAGACTATAGAATTATTCATCATAAATCAGCTGTCGAGTTGACTATAAATTGCATGCCATGACGCATGCAATTCAATATCTCAATGTAACTTGGTAAAAAATCAGCTGCTGTGTAGACTATAAATTGCATGCCTCATTGAATGCAATTTGTATGCACTATTAAATGAACTATTAATAACTATGCAATTAATAACTAAAATAGCATAGTATTGTCTCTCGAACTTTCTCTGCTATGAACTCGGGCTGTCCTGTTGCCAGTATGTCTTGAAGGAGATTAGTTTTTGATGTTAGCATTTTTGATACACCATTAAAAATACACATACACAAACAGCCATTAGCCGTTTCCACACCGATATCTCGCTGACACCACATACAGACAGGATTTTCTCTGATGGACAGTATAAGAGGAGGCTGCGGTTTATAACTGCGCGAGGTCTACTGTTCACAGAACTACTAGTCAATGACTAGTAGTTCTGTACTACTAGTCAGACTGCTAGTGATACTAGTCTGATACTAGTCATACTACTAATATCAGACTACTAGTCAATGACTAGTAGTTCTGTGAACAGTAGACCTCGCGCAGTTATAACGACGTCCCAAACAATAAGCACTTCCACACTGATACACTAACTATTTATTTGATCAGATCATGCTTACACAAGATTTAATTATCATATAACGCTTTCCAGAGTTTAGCGCGAGAAAACCAGAAGACATCTGGGCGCCCAGACGAGCTGTTATAAGTTCTTTGCATCCTATTTAATAGTGCATAAAAATTGCATTCAATGAGGCATGCAATTTATAGTCTACACAGCTGCTAATTTTTTTACCAAGTTACATTGAGATATTGAATTGCATGCGTCATGGCATGCAATTTATAGTCAACTCGACAGCTGATTTATGATGAATAACTCTATAGTCTGATTTTCACTCTAATATTGACGTATGAAGGAGGCTCTTTTTTCCTTTTATATTATCCTTGAAATGCAAAATTTACAAAAACCTTGTATATACGTCGACGCGCATTTCAAAATGGAACATACCTGTCAAATTTCATGAAAATCTATTACCGCGTTTCGCCGCAAATGCGCAACATATAAACATAAGAACATTATAAACATTTAAACATTAAGACGAAAAATGCCAAACCGACAAAAAAAAATGTCGACTTGAATCTTAGAATGAGGAATAATGGATTAATAATGATAATAATGGATTAAAAATGAGGGGTGGTAGAGGATGATACATTCATTCATATACAATTATTTTTCACAGAGATACCAAAAATAATGATACCTACCTAATTTATTGATACGCAATCATTTTCACAGAGTAGTCCGTATAACCATAGAGAAAATATAGCATGAGAATATAATTATCGCATGGTATAGGTCGTTTATGCTTCAAATTTCACTGTTACTTGAAGCCGATTGTCCTAGTAGCTCTTTTTCGTGGAACTATGTGGCGCAGGTAGTCTCTCACACTCTGTCTTTCTTACACTTTGTCTTTCTCACACTTTGTCTTTCTTTACACTGCCACCCGTCCAAAACAGTAATAATTAACAATAGTCGACAGTAATCGGCTTGAGTTAACAAAAATTCGGCTTGAAATTTGGAACCTAAACGACCTATACCATGGGAATCTACTTTTACTATGTTTCTCTATAGTATTATGCTCGACCATGGGATATCCACTTACGCTATCTATTCTCTATGCTAGTATCATAACCGTCCATTAATGTTAGTACAAATAATAAATAAGGTATATTGACAACATTAGGGCCTATGTTATCTTTGAAATAGTTCAGCACCAGCCCACTGGCTAACCATAGATCGAACAATTCATTCAAAAGGGAAATAAAATTCACTTTCAAGTGAAAATGATAATTTAGAAAAGTGAAATGAATTGGATGAATCAAAACATGTTTTGAGTCAATCAAATATAGAAGGGTTGCCTACTAGATGATTCCCATTTTGTTTCGAGAATTAAATATGGGATGTGATCTTACTGGTTTCCAGTATGTAAATACACTTAGTTAATGAAATTATCAGTGAAGCCACGTCCACACCAGAGTTGTCAACAAAATGTTGTTCACAAGTGGCTTTTTCCAAAAGAGTTGTCAATTTTTTCAGTAGAAGTAAAGTTGAATGTTGCTGTGCTTTTCTAGGAATTGCAACAAATTGCTGAAATTTGTTTAATTCTCAGGTCACAACTCTGATTTACGTGGTTAAACACATACATTGAAAAATAAGAAGAGAACTTCTCTTGATGTAACAAGATAAAACTGTTAGTACAAATTGGAAATGGGACAGTTTTGAGCATGTGCCTGTTGTGCTTTTCCTCATGTCAAGTATTTGTAAACAGTGTTACTAGTAGTTCTGCGAACAGTAGACCTCACGCAGTATTCTCATACACAAGTACCTGATTGAAACTATAGACCTTATGGAAATACAGCAATAGACTGGCTTCTCCACACATCTGTGTAATCACTTGTCAGCTGATTTATGATGAATAATTCTATAGTCTGATTTTCACTCTCATATTGACGTATGAAGGAGGCTCCCTTTTCCTTTTATATTATCCTCGAAATGCAAATTCTCCAAAAACCTTGTATATACGTCGACGCGCAATTTGAAAAGGAACATACCTGTCAAATTTCATGAAAATCTATTACCGCGTTTTGCCGTAAATGCGCAACATTTAAACAATCAAACATTTAAACATTAGGAGAAATGCCAAACCGTCGACTTGAATCTTAGACCTCACTTCGCTCGGTCAATAAATAAATGAATGATTAAATGAATAAGATACATTGAAAATTGAACTGGAACATACTCATGGTGGGCAAATACTCATTTGGTCAGATAATTGAATCAAAATAGAAAAAAATTAATCAAACATTGGAATCGTTGTGGACAATTAGTGCTATTTAGTGAGAATCTATTGTCGTTTTGTGAATTGTTCGCTAAAATACGATGATTCCGTTCTCATTCCATGAGAAAAACAAACTCACAAATCCAAGTTTCAAGTTCACTCGGGCGGCTAGACAAACACATTAGGAACGTTCCGAAACGAGTGGAAAACAACGCCTTATTTAAAGGTGTGAGGAGTTCAGTACAAGAAGAAAGATAGGCTACCGTTCATGAAACAATGAGAAACTCTGTAAACATTAAAATATCCTACTTCTTACTGCGGAGCAAATAATTTAGAGACTGTTCATCTGGGAACCAACCTTTCACGATCACACTGAGAGATAGATTAATAGTATATAATAATATTTATCATTTTTCTACTAAATCATTATTTGGTACTTGATTGCATCATTTTATACAATTTACGGTATAATATATAATACTGTATATATTTCACCGACTAGCGATTGTCTAATCAATCCGTAAATGTGGGTCTTTATTTAATGTATTGTGTCAGCTCAATGATAAAGCATTCTTTCTATTTTCTCTCTCTTCATATTACCAGGCCTATTCATTTCTTTGTGTTTTGATTCTCTATTATATTACTCATCGTCAATGTAAGATCCACGTTATAATGGCAGTATTTGATTGAAATAAGGTTGCTATCCTTGTCTATCATTCGACAAGGCAGATAGAGCTTTGATAGATCCATCAACTCCGCAAGGTTGCTATATCGTTTTCTAAACATGTAGAAATATAATCGATTCACAATATATTCAATCTCAATAATGGAAATTCTTGTTGAATCATTAGAAAATATATTTCCCTGAGGAATAAAATATAATAGATTATTCACAACAATAATGAACAGTTTATGTTACATTAGATATATCCGGTATTAGCCTCTATAAGAGGCAGTGACAGAAAACCGGCAACGCTGCCCTCCTATCTATCTTCACTGTTATTATAACGTGGGACTCACTACAGTAGTAATATTCAATCAATGACTTGTTGAATCGGGAGTTTCAATAAATCATAAATGGAAATAGCCTTGTCTCTGGATTGAATTGTCATGAAATCTTCGACAATAAAAAGGAGTGAACCCTTCCCAATCAATCGTAATGTTCTACGTGTAATGCCTGAAAAGAGGATAATGAAATGGCTTTCCATGAACTTAATAATCGTTCGTTTCTCTCACGAAATTTTATCCCTTTTTTCATTCTCCCGGCTCAAACCATACTAGTAGTTCTGTGAACAGTAGACCTCGCGCAGTTATAACCACATCCTCATCTTATACTGTCCATCAGAGTAAATCCTGAAATCCTGTCTGTATGTCGTGTCGGCGAGATATCGGTGTGAAACCGTTGATGGCTGTTGGGGTAGGTGAAGCAAAAATGCAAACATCAAAATCTAATCTCCTTCAAGACGTACTGGCAACAGGTCAGCCCGAGTTCAAAGCAGAGAAAGGTCGAGAGACAATACTATGTTATTTTAGTTATTAATTGCTTGCGTTATTGCATGCAATCAATAGTTCATTTCAAAGTACATAGAAATTGTATTCAATGAGGAATGCAATTAATAGTACACACAGCAGCTGATTTTTTACGTCATGGCATGCAATTTATAATCCACTCGACAGTTGATTTATGATGAATAATTCTATAGTCTGATTTTTACTCTAATATTGGCGTATGAGGGAGGCTCCTTTTCCTTTTATATTACCCTTGAAATTCAAAATTTTCAAAAACCTTGAATATGAGTCGACGCGCAATTTAAAAAGGAGCAAACCTGTCAAATTTCATGAAAATCTATTGCTGCGTTTCGCCGTAAATGCGGAACATATAAACATTTAAACATAAAGAGAATTGCAAAACCGTCGACTTGTATCCTCACTTCGCTCGGTCAAATATACGTCGAGGTTATCTATTTCTATTAAGATTCATGATTTCTTACAAAATTTTTACAAAACTTGCAAACATTGTATGGCTTAGCAATAATATTCTAGGTCGATAATGCAATACATTTTCGTAGATTTATATCTATTCCTACAGACTGAAAATATCTATCTATGTATACTTGGGCACTGTATATGACAATAAAGAATTATTGCATTGAATTTTTCTCTTCTATCAATTGATTCTCATATTCTTTATTGACCGAGCGAAGTAAGGTCTAAGATTCAAATCGACGGTTTTGCATTTCTCTTTATGCGTATATGTTTTTATGTTTAACTTATATTTAAGTTCCGCATTTACAGCGAAACGTGGCAATGGATTTTCATTTAATTTGACATGTTTGTTCCTTTTTGTTCTTCGCGTCGACGTATACATAAGGTTTTTTTGAAATTTTGCATTTTAAGGATAATACAAAATGAAAAGGAGTCTACTTCTAACGTCAATATCACCGTCAAAATCTGACTGTAGAATTATTTATCATAAATCAGCAGTCGAATGGATTATCAATTGCATGCGTCATTGCATGCAATTGATATCTTAATGTAACTTGATAAAAAATCAGGTGTTGTGTGGACTATTAATTGTATGCCTCATCGCATGCAATTTTCATGCACTATTAAATACACTATTGATTCCATGCAATAACGCATGCAACTAATAACTAAAAAAACATAGTATTGTCTCTCGATCTTTCTCTGCTTTCAAGTCCGGCTGACCTGTTGCCAGTATGTCTTGTAGAAGATTAGCTTTTAGCATTTCTGATACACCAACCCCAACAGTCATTATCGTTTTCACACCGATATCTTGCCGACACGACATTCATACAGTATTTACTATGATTGACAGTATACGAGGAGGCTGTGGTTTATAACTGCGCGAGGTCCACTTTTCACAGAACTACAAGTAACAAATCATCGTTATAGGGAATAGGGGTGATCGATTTCCATTAAGATCGAGGATATCTTCTTCCCTATTAAAAATTGATGTCCATCTTCTTCATAACAAGGATATTGGATCACCGAATACAAGATAATCAAGATTCTCTCCAACTGCATGAACTGCAACCGGATCAGTAATGAGAATGAACTATTCAGGGATGGAGTGCGAAAATTAAATTGCAGTCGTTTACTCGGGAATGGGAAATTGAGTCGAAGGAGGAGAACAAAAATCCTTTTCCCATCGAGTGGTAGGGCGCTGATTCGGGCACTAAAAAGTCTTTCCGAAGGATTTGGTTTGAATCTCATTTTTTCGAGGGGGATATCGTCAAGTCTTTATTTGAGAACAGCTTTTCTTCATTCTGTAACAGATCTAGGAATAATGAATGGAGCAATTCTAGATACTTACTCTCATCTTTCTATTGTCTATCTATAATAATCACTAAATAAACGGAGAGAATTTCATCGAAATTCTAGGGCTCAGTTGCATAAAAGCCGGTTAAACTTTAACCGTGATTAATTTTACGGGAAACAATCAGAGAAGGCTTTTTTGAAAAGACGGCTCCTCTGATTGGTTCTCGTGGAGTTAATCACGGTTAAAATTTGACCGGCTTTTGTGCAGCCGGCACTGTGAGATACAAAACTGTTTGAGATGGTATATGGAAATAGGAAGTGGTTGGTGAGTTATATAATATTGTTCACGACCTCTTGATGATCTTGCTTGCTTTTTCTCTCTCACTAGACAAACTTATCAGTCTTATTTCCATACTTCTTGTCTTAACTCTTTCCTCTCAATTCGTTATTCTTTTTATTCAATTCTAATTATTTTTCATGGTTTTCATGATATCGAATTGGATATTTTTGTTTGTTATCAAACAATTTTCACAAACTTGAATAAAATTGACTTGTTCGTCTGCTCCATAAAAGTGGCCATATTATGTTACGCACTCACTAGTCTTTAGTCTTAAGCCGATTGCATACACGTCAATTTTTATAATATAATATTATAATAGTTATATAATATCGTTCACGATCTCTTGATGATCTTGCTAGCTTTTTCTCTCTCATTAGACAAACTTATCCGTCTTACTTCCATACTTCTTGTCTTAACTCTTTCCTCTCAATTCTTTATTCTTTTTATTTAATTCTAATTATTTTTCATGGTTTTCATGATATCGCATTGGATATTTTTGTTTGTTATCAAACAATTTTCACAAACTTGAATTAAATTGACTTGTTCGTCTGCTCCATAAAAGTGGCCATATTATGTAACGCACTCACTAGTCTTTAGTCTTAAGCTAGTTACATACATGTCGATTTTTGGACGTTCGACTTTTTGCCATCCTTATGAACTCTATCAGATCAAACGGAACTTGACAAACATCATCTGTTTGAAATCATCTGTTTAATCTAATAGAATTAATAAGGACAGCAAAAAACCGTACGCCCAAAAACCAATATCCTATACTATTAAACGAGCAATTGCTGTTTATATGTTTATTAAACATATAAACATAATATATATGTTCACAGATGTTTATATGTTTGTATTTCACCGGATCTCGAAAACGGTTTCTAACGTTTTCAAACGGTTCTAACGATTCTCTCGAAACTCAGAACAAAGTAGGTTTATGATAAAAAATTCGATTGCACTAGGTCTCATCCCTGAGAAAACTCGCTGAAGGACATTAAAAGGATAATTATTATTCATCCTTGGAAAAACAGCTGATTATAATTATTTCGTCGTCTGTTGATGATGGAAGTGAGTAAGCGAGTTCATGTGTGTCAAAATTATGACTCAGCTGTTGAACTTTTGTAATCATTCAATCAGGTACTTAGTGCCGGTTGCAAAAAAGCCGGGTTATTTTCAATCCTTATTAATTCAAGTAGATCCTTCTATTTGAAATGTTCTTCTCTGATTTTGTTCACGTGAAATTAATCAGGATTAAAATTTAACCGGCTTTTGTGCAACGGAGCAAAACTTTGCAAGGGAAATTTTCGCATTCCTCTGGGAATTAATCAAAATTTACTGTGATTAGATAGAACATTTCTGTATAAACTATGAATGCTATTATAATTTCTTCTTTCGTATTAAAGTTTTTATGTTTTTGTACTCCAGAGCGAAGCTCGGTCCCCGATATCGTATGTAAAGCCCTGCAGAGACACATCGATTTTTGTCGTACGATATTTTGCCGTCCTTATGAATTCCATCAGATTAAACGGAGCTTGACACACATCATCTGTTTGAAATCATCTGTTTAATCTAATAGAATTTATAAGGATGGCAGAAAATCGTACGTTCAAAAATCAATGTGAATGTAACTGGCTTTACCTAACGTATCAATGCAGAACTGTGACACATATGTCAGGTTTTTATGAGTAACAATAATTTCGACATAAGTCTGGAATCGAAGAACTTTAAAGATTATAAATACGTTATCTTTATATCTCATTATAATCCAGAGGTAGGCTCAAGCCCCGCACAAACACATCGATTTTTGTTCGTACGGTTTTCTGCTGTCCTTATAAATTTCATCCTAGATGATTTCAAACAGATAATGTTTGTGAAGTTCCGTTCAATATGATAATTCCTAGGGACAGCAAAATATCGTACGAACAAAAATCGACGTGTGTGAGCGGGGCTTGAATATGTATAGGAAAAGCTATACCAGATCAAGTTCATAGTAACGCGATTAGATCATCGAGGAAGAATGGAGAATCATTGTCCATTCACATCACTTATCAATTCAAAAGCATTCTGTTTAATCCGGAGAATTATGGTCGAATGAGTTTGGGTTGCACTGCAACTTGAATGGTAATTATTGCTTTAGGTATTCAGTAAACCTTCGGCCAACCCAGCCTCGGGGCTTATGAGTGGGATGTCATTAACATTCCTGACGCGGGCACACACGGCTTGGTCGCAATTTTCTCACTCTGAAATACGAGGCACGTTCGACTCTGAGGTTAGACCACAGGGCTGGGCAGCCGTACAACTCACAACTCCAGGGCGGGGAGAGTGGTGGAGGGATAGTGCTACTTCTGCTGTTGCAATCCTACTTCACCTACATGGGAACATGGAGGGATCTGTGATGCCACTTGTGCTGGAACATGACAATTCAACATCATGAGGATGAACAAAGATGGAGCACCAAGATTGGTAGTGCTACTTCTGCTGTTGGAATACAACAGAAATATGGAGAGAGTTGTGATGCCACTTGTGCTGTTGAAACATGACAATTCAACATCATGAGGATGAACAAAGATGGAGCACCAAGATTGGTAGTGCTACTTCTGCTGTTGGAATGCAACAGAAACATGGAGAGAGCAGTGATGCCACTTGTGCAGCTGAAATATGGATGCAATGCAATGGATGGAGGACGAACAAAATGAACTGAACAGAGCGCAATTTGCTCCACTGAAAGATCAATCGATGAGAAGAAGTAGTTCAGTGGAAGCAGTTGAGAAGGAGCAGTTGAGAAGAAGCAGTAAAGAAGGAGCAGTTGAGAAGAATCAGTTCAGAGAGAACAGTTGTTGAGAGGAAGCAGTTGAGGAGAAACAGTTGAAAAGGAGCAGTCAAGAAGAAGCAGTTGAGAGGAAACAGGTGAGGGGAAGTAGTTGAAAAGGAGCAGTCAAGAAGAAGCAGTTAAGGAGAAGCAGTTGAGTGGAAGTAATTGATACGTTGACAGGAAGCAGTTGGGAAGAAGTAGTTGGAAAGAAGTAGTTGGGAAGAAACAGTTGAGAAGAAG
Source organism: Sphaerophoria rueppellii (assembly GCA_920937365.1). Classification (NCBI taxonomy): domain Eukaryota; kingdom Metazoa; phylum Arthropoda; class Insecta; order Diptera; family Syrphidae; genus Sphaerophoria; species Sphaerophoria rueppellii. Next base: position 21,250 of record CAKKXW010000026.1, on the reverse strand, counting down.
CAGTTGAAAAGGAGTAGTTGAGAAGAAGCTGTTGAGGGGGAGCAGTTGAGAATACATTTTTGAGAAGAAGCAGTTCAGAAGAAGCAGTTGAGAGGAAACAGGTGAGAGGAAGCAGTTGAGAAGAAACAGTTGAGAATAAGCAGTTAAGAAGAAGCAGTTGAGAGGAAGCAGGTGAGAGGAAGCAGTTGAGAAGGAGCAGTTAAGAAGAAGCAGTTTAGAGGAAACAGTTAAGAAGGAGTAGTAGAGAGAAAGCAGTTGAGAAGTAGCAGTTAAGAAGATGCAGTTGAGAAGAAGCAGTTGAAAAGAAGCAGTTAAGAAGAAACAGTTTAGAGGAAGCAGTTGAGAAGGAGCAGTCAAGAAGAAGAAGTTTTGAGGAAAAAAGTGAGAGGAAGCAGTTGAGAAGGAGCAGTTGAGAAGAACCAGTTGATAGGAGACAGTTAAGAAGGAGTAGTAGAGAGAAAGCAGTTGAGAAGTAGCAGTTAAGAAGATGCAGTTGAGAAGAAGCAGTTGAAAAGGAGCAGTTGAGAAGAAACAGTTGAGAGGAAGCAGTTTAGAGGAAGCAGTTCAGAAGAAGCAGTTGAGTAGAAGTAATTGAGACGTTGAGAGGAAGCAGTTGGGAGGAAGTAGTTGGGAAGAAACAGTTGAGAGGAAGCAGTTTAGAGGAAGCAGTTCAGAAGAAGCAGTTGAGTAGAAGTAATTGAGACGTTGAGAGGAAGCAGTTGGGAGGAAGTAGTTGGGAAGAAACAGTTGAGAAGAAGCAGTTGAAAAGAAGTAGTTGAGAAGAAGCTGTTGAGGGGAAGCAGTTGAGAAGAAGCAGTTGAGAATAAATTGTTGAAAAGAAGTAGTTGAGAAGAAGCTGTTGGGGAGAAGCAGTTGAGAAGAAGCAGTTGAGAATAAATTGTTGAGAAGAAGCAGTTGAGAAGGAGCAGTTGAGAAGAAGCAGTTGATAAGAGACAAATGAGAGGAAGTAGTTGAGGAAGAGCAGTCAAGAAGGAGAAGAAGCAGTTAAGAAGGAGCAGTTCGTTAAGAAGAAGCAGTTGAGAACGAACAGATGAGAGGAAGTAGTTGAGAGGAAGCAGTTGAGAAGAAGTAGTTGATTGTTGGTCTTGTCACACAGGCACGTACCACCGCAGACCTGAATAAAACATTACTGCTAGACTGGGTTCATCGCAATTTGGTCTCTCTCTAATCAGATTGATAATTTATATTCGGCAATACTAACTCAATTGAATTGTCTTGAGAATTATTTAATTTTATGAGTATTAATACTGTAATGAAAATTTGTTAAGCTATCTAATATTATATTCATAACAATGAATTCTCATGAACTATAGGTGTCCTGAAAGTAATTCAGGATCTTGTCATGGAAGTAATAATTTAGGGCACTAATCTCCTCTCAAGATTTTACGGAGAGCATGCTGATGTGAAATTTCTGAAAGAGATAAGTTAAAGCTCCAATCTTCTCTCAAGATTCCACGACGTGAAATATGTGGCTCCACTGCTAAACTGGATGAGCAAATCTATAATATGATAGAGGAAAGAATTGGCTTATACACGTACGAGATAGGAAATTAAAGAATGACGCATCATCATGTCTGAACTACTGGGCTGATTAACTTGAAATTTTGCATATGGATTCTCAATTCACTGAGGATGGTTATAGGCCTATTTCAAGTTATTCAAGAAGGTCGAGTTCTCAGTTTGACAAGTCTTTAACCAGATCCTGGCGGATCACGGGCTACCTGCTAGTATGAAATATAGTTGGCGAATGCTGGACCATGGATTGGTTTCACGAAGGACACGATGTGTTATACCACAATTTTGACCTCAAAGAAATAACTTGAGGTACCAACCTTCTATCAAGATTTCACGATGTAATACTATATTTCGCACCTAGGGCTGAAAATGAGACTTTTCCGGCTCGAAATCAGTTTTCAAGTCCGAGGCCGTAGGCCAAGGACTAGAAAAGATTGAGAGCCGGAAAAACATTTTTGCCCGTGGCGCGAACGCTATTTTCCGCCACACAGAAAAATAAACAATATATATATGAGAATAACTGTTCATTAAGCACTTCCGAAAGCAAAAGTGGAATGCCATAGCTCTAGAAAAACTGAGGTAATCTGAATATCAGGAAATTGTCCAAGTATTTTTATTTTTTATTCTGATTTGTCTAAATAGCCTAAACTATTATGTTCAATTATGTGGGAGGTTGAGTTTATACTTATTTATTCTTTCAAATGACAATAAGATGATTTTATTATAAATGTTTTAATTATTGAATAATAAGCACAAATAATGAAAAGTTTTTTGATCAGCTGTTTTAGCACACTTGAAATTTGGCCAATCTGAATGTCAACGTCAACAATGCTTGTTGTCATCGACTTAGGAAGTTTAGGTTAGAAGTTCTATCCTACTCTGAAAATGGAATTTGAATAGTTTATAATACCTTTCTTATCTGTATTTCATTCATCCAAATAAAATGATAGTATATTATTGCTGAATACTTAATTCAGTTCTAGAAGCAAAAACTGATTCCGTTTCATAAACTATTTTATAAACACATTCACATCAAATCAGAATCAGCTGACTTCAAGGTTATTTTACAGCCCTAAGGCCGTAAAAATTTTACCGGCGTGGTCAGAAAACAATAACTTTCGGCCTCCATATGACGCATGTAAACCAGCTCATTACATCCAAGTGGGGCGAAAAATAATTATATGGCTCCACTGCAAATAGGGATCGCAGCAATATATCGATATTTTTGATGAATCGATATTCTGTGCCTGATATATCGCCATCGACAAATTCGTCCCGATAGTATCGGATTTATCGATATTTTTGGTTTTATTTTTTATTTAACTAATCTCTCTTTTCTTTTCGTCTACAAACGTTTCACTTCGCCATTACAGGTGTACAGTTGTACAGGAGTCAGGTCAGAAACAGCTGTCAGAGTCGGTTGTCATTCAGTCGGCGGTCGAGATACAGTTTTCAGTGTTTGTAGTTTGTTATTGTTTCAGTCACATTCGAGGTTTTTTTTTTTAAATTGTGAAAAGAATATATATAACCACAAATTTCAAATTGTACTGTGGCCATTGTTAGAATAATCATTTGTTAGTCATCACTTTTTCATTTTAGCTCAATTTGATATATTATCAATGATTTTTTTTTTTTGAGTTCAGTTCTTACTTTGAATCAACAGTTAAACGCATGATGTCTGTTTAAGCTACGTTTACACCAAAGTTATTAACAAAATGTAAATAACTTAATCCTTATAGATTCTATTAGATTGGACGGAATTTGACAAACACATATGTTCATCATGATTGTGCATGATAAGATATGTTCAATCTAATAGAATCTATAAGGATTTGGTTATTAACATTTTGTTAATAACTTTGGTGTAAACGTAGCTCAACACTACCAAATTGAAGCACAGCAGAGAACAACAATAGAAAAACATAACAGTTCATAGATTCTAGTGATTCTACCCTTTCGAAACACATAAGAGCAATAGCACAAATTCTAAAAATTCCTATGTTTGATCTACATTAAAGATAACTTTTTTCTTGATTCTGTTTACTCAACTAACACTTAATATTCCCTGTTTTTGCACATTTGAACTTACCATAAGCAGTTTTCTTGTCAAAAAGCGAAGTAAATGTCTCGATACATCGTTAACCAGATATATCGAATATATCTATATTTTGGAGGTCAATATATCATAGAATCGATATATTACTTCCGATATATCGACAAATCGAAAAATATCGCCATCCCTAACTGCAAAACTAGGAAAGTAAACAGGAAATAATATATAGTTGGCAAATGCTGGACTATAAGATGATTCCACAAAGGGCGTACTGTGGAATTTCACCGATTTGAACACATAGTTATAACTTAGGCAGCAACCTTCTCTCAAGATTTCACGATGTAAAATATGTGGCTACACTCCAAAACTTGGAGAGTAAATAGGAAATATAGTAGGCAAACGCTGGACTATGGTATTGATTTTACAAAGGACACGATGTATTATTTCACAATGTTGACCTCAAAGTAATAACTTTAGGCACAAACCTTCTCCCAAGATTTCACAATGTAAAATATGTGGCTCCACTGCAAAACTAGGAGAGTAAATAGGAAGTATAGTTGGCAAACTATATGGGATCGACCCGACAATGGAAATAGCTCACAGAAGTAAGCTCACAGGAATAAGCTCAGAGAATAGCTCACAGTAAGCTCACAGTTAGTCCAGTTTAGCACTCGGCCAATTCTCACCCTTATTATACTGAGTACACAACACACAAATATGTACTAGAACATTCTATATGTTCGGTGGACAAATATGTACTAGACCAGTCTACGTGGTCGGTGAACAAATATGTACTAGAACACACTACATGCTTGGTGAACCTCATGCTTGTGCCCCAGAACTAGCAGCTTGGACTATAACTTATTCTGCACGCCGGTCACAGTAAGCACATACAGTTACATGAATCAGTTATTAATACGTTGCGAGTACTCCCTGGATTAAACATCTTGCTAAATGATCAACACATCATCATCAGCAAGCTGACCTCTCTCTAATTATTCTAACAGAGTCTGAATAGTTCAGGACGTGGAAGAGCTTAAAAGATTATGAGTTACTGAGGTTTTTCCATAAACTACGATTTTATCGCCGACAATAAGGTAACGAGATAAAGAGAATACACATTTTGCTAAACTATGAACACATTATCATCAGCAAGCTGACCTCTCTCTTGAATGAAAAAGACTAACAAATTGTCAAAAACCACTGATTTATTGATAAGTAGAAAGACTGGTTTCGGTTATTACACCATTGTCAATCTCTGATAACCTTAGAGAGTTTGATAGAGTTTATCAGAGATTGACAATGGTGTAATAACGGAAGCCGGTCTTTCTACTTATCAATAAATCAGTGGTTTTTGACAATTTCTCAGTCTTTTTCATTCAATATGAATAATATTACCACAATATCAACTTCGCAACTACACAAAAAGTGACCTCTCTCTTATTCTCCGAGAGTCTGAATAGTTCAGGACGTGAAAAAGAGCTTAACAGATTATGAGTTATTGAGGTTGATCCATAGACTCCTATCTTATCGCTGATAATAAGGTATCGAGATTGAAAGAATACACTTCTTGCTGAATGATGAACACATTATCATCAGCAAGCTGACCTCTCTCTTATTCTACTAGAGTCTGGATGCTGTAGGACTCAAAAGAGACCCTACAGATTATGAGTTATTGAGTTTAATCCATAAACCTCAATTTTATCGCCGATAATAAGGTATCGAGATAAAGAGAATACACATTTTTTTCTAAATGATGAACACATTTTATCATCAGCAATAACTGACCTCTCATTCTAAGAGAGTCTGAATGCTGTAGGACGTAGCAGAGAGCTTAACAGATTAGGAGTTAACCTCTCTCTTGAATGAAAAAGACTAAGAAATTGTCAAAAACCACTGATTTATTGATAAGTAGAAAGACCGGTTTCGGTTATTATACCATTGTCAATCTCTGATAACCTTAGAGAGTTTGATAGAGTTTATCAGAGATTGACAATGGTGTAATAACCGAAACCGGTCTTTTTACTTATCAATAAATCAGTGCTTTTTGACAATTTCTCAGTCTTTTTCATTCAATATGAATAATTACAACAATATCAACTTCGCAACTACACAAAAAGTGACCTCTCTCTTATTCTACGAGAGTCTGAATGATTTAGGACGTGAAAAAGAGCTTAACAGATTATGAGTTATTGATGTTGATCCATAGACTCCTATTTTATCGCTGATAATAAGGTATTGAGATAAAAAAATTACACATCTTCCTAAATGATGAACACATTATCATCAGCAAGCTGACCTCTCTCTCATTCTACGAGAGACTGAATAGTTCAGAACGTGAAAATAGCTTAACAGATTATGAGTTATTGAGGTTGATCCATAGACTCCTATTTTATCGCTGATAATAAGGTATCGAGATTGAAATAATACACTTCTTGCTGAATGATGAACACATTATCATCAGCAAACTGATCTCTCTCTTATTCTACGAGAGTCTGAATAGTTCAGGACGTGAAAGAGCTTAAAAGATTATGAGTTATTGAGGTTGATCCATAGACTCCAATTTTCTCGCCGATAATAAGGTATCGACATAGTAAGAATACACATTTTGCTGAATGATGAACACATTTTATCATCAGCAATAACTGACCTCTCATTCTAAGAGAGTCTGAATGCTGTAGGACGTAGCAGAGAGCTTAACAGATTAGGAGTTAACCTCTCTCTTGAATGAAAAAGACTAAGAAATTGTCAAAAACCACTGATTTATTGATAAGTAGAAAGACCGGTTTCGGTTATTACACCATTGTCAATCTCTGATAACCTTAGAGAGTTTGATAGAGTTTATCAGAGATTGACAATGGTGTAATAACCGAAACCGGTCTTTTTACTTATCAATAAATCAGTGGTTTTTGACAATTTCTCAGTCTTTTTCATTCAATATGAATAATTACAACAATATCAACTTCGCAACTACACAAAAAGTGACCTCTCATTCTACGAGAGTCTGATTAGTTCAGGATGTGAAAAAGAGCTTAACAGATTATGAGTTATTGAGGTTGATCGATAGACTCCTATTTTATCGCTGATAATAAGGTATCGAGATAAAGAGAATACACATTTTTTTCTTAATGATGAACACATTATCATTTGCAAGCTGACCTCTCTATCTACGAGAGTCTGGATGCTGTAGGACTTAAAAGAGACCCTACAGATTATGAGTTATTGAGTTTAATCCATAAACTTCAATTTTATCGCCGATAATAAGTTATCGACATAGTAAGAATACACATTTTGCTAAATTATGAACACATTTTATCATCAGCAAACTGACCTCTCTCTTATTCTACGAGAGTCTGAATAGTTCAGGACGTGAAAGAGCTTAAAAGATTATGAGTTATTGAGGTTATTCCATAAACTTCAATTTTATCGCCGATAATAAGGTATCGAGATAAAAAGATTAAGCATCTTGCTAAATTATGAACTCATTATCATCTGCATGCTGACCTCTTTCTCTCTACGAGAGTCTGAATGATTTAGGACGAGAATGAGAGATTAACAGATTATGAGTCTATTCTTATTTATGAAAGGTTATTCCTTGAACTTCAATTCTATCGCCGATAATAAGGTATAGAGATACACATTTTGCTGAATGATGAACACATTATCATCAGCAAGCTGACCTCTCTCTTATTCTACGATAGTCTGAATAGTTCAGGACGTGAAAGAGCTCAAAAGATTATGAGTTATTGAGGTTGATCCATAGACTCCTATTTTATCGCCGATAATAAGGTATCGAGATTGAAAAAATTACATATCTTGCTGAATGATGAACATATCATCAGCATGCTGACCTCTCATTCTACGAGAGTCTGAATAGTTGAGGACGTGAAAGAGCTTAAAAGATTATGAGTTATTGAGGTTTTTCCATAAACTACAATTTTATCACCAATAATAAGATATCGAGATAAAGAGAATACACCTTTTTGCAAAAATATGAACATATTATCATCAGTAAGCTGACCTCTCTCTCTCTCTCTACGAGAGTATAAATTTGATGAGATTAGATTAGTCTGAATGATTCAGGACGTGGAAGAGAGCTTAACAGATTAAGGGCTGGTTTCCGAGCTCGAGATTTAGCCAAGTTTTAGACTTTGAACAGCTAGAGTCAAAAAATTGGCTTTCCGAACCGGGCGTAGTCGCAGTTTTTATGATAATCTCTATTCTCTCATTTCTATAAACGGAAACGTTCCTCCTTCACGAAATAAAACATTCCTAAATAATTCAAAATAGCTAAAACTTTACACTATTCTATCTAGAATTTAATTTGTGCTCAATTTCAAGTTAGAGATCTGAAGATAAAATTGTCGAGATTTTTCACGGAAATATTATAGGCAATTATCAAAGATTTGATTGATGAGAAACAAGCAAACTCTCCATACTGAAATATTTGGGTTTGATCCAATAGAAAAACTTAACCTTTTCATTCACAGGATACTTTTATCTTTAAAATCTGGCGATTTATCACTGAAGATGAGAGGAGAGGTAATGCAAGAGGATACTGAATAAATGATCCACCTGGAAACAAACGAAGAGGTAACGGTTCTCATGACCATATTTGGAATACTTGGGCGTGCCTTGTCTGGGCCAATGGCAGTAGAGCTCAGCCCCCATTGGTCGACAGCTAGTGGCCAATCGTAGGGCTTCATCTACATTCTACACTGAATATTCTGCTATCCAATATTTAAGCTATCAGTTTACTAGAGATTGATAATAGTGTAGCAACCAAAATACTATAGTAAAGTGATGTCATTGAATAAAACTTGATCTGATTCAATTTTATCACCTGAGTTTGCAGCACGTGGCTTTATGGCCAACGTTTTTACTTCCCTTGCCCTATTTGGTCCCCTGAGTCCAAAAAAGTGGTTTTTGGGTATTGGTCTGTATATGTGTGTGTGTGTGTGTTTGTGTGTGTGTGTGTGTGTGTGTGTGTGTGTGTGTGTGTGTGTGTGTGTGTGTGTGTGTGTGTGTGTGTGTGTGTGTGTGTGTGTGTGTGTGTGTGTGTGTGAGTGTATGTGCGTCTGTGTACACAATATCTCATCTCCCAATTAACGTAATGACTTGAAATTTGTAACTTAAGGTCTTTACACTATAAGGATCCGACACGAACAATTTCGTTCAAATGCGATTCAAGATGGCTGCTGATAATGTTGTCAAAAACAGGGGTTTTCGCAATTTTCTCGAAAACGGCCCCAACTATTTTGATCAAAGTTATACCAAAAATAGTCATCGATAAGTTCTATCAACTGCCACAAGTCTCATATCTGTAAAAATTTCAGGAGCTCCGCCCCATCTATGCAAAGTTTGATTTTAGATTCTCAATTATCAGGCTTCAGATACAATTCAAACAAAAACTTTCGAGTGGAAAAGATTGAGCATGAAAATCTCTACAATTAATGTTTTGTAACATTTTCACCTAAAATATTGAAAATAAGCTCGAAATTCGAGAAAATTGTTATTATTCAATTGCGAAATGTTGGCAACTGTTGATCCTATTAAATGATTCACTATGAAGAGATAGCAGACCTCGTGTGTCTCCAGAGTTATTGCCCTGTCACCAGCTGGCTCAAATCTTTGAATAGTAGACTTGAGATGCGCGGGAACACTTGCGTCACATGATCAATTTTCATAACGGCAAGGAAAGTTGTTTGAGTGCGACACACCAGATTTTTCCAATATAATAATAGGAGTACACTGTAGCCGTTTCTATGCTAATTCTGTCAAAATGGCTGACGCTCTCTTAATCGCTCTTTCTCTCACACAATTAGCTCATTGGCTCTCTGGATTCTGTAAAATCTGGCAGCACTGTACATCGTGAGAGCAATATCCTACAATATGAGGCTTGTAGAGATAATAGGATATCATATTGTTCCAATATACTAGCAGTTTTGACAACTTTGAGGGCCCTATGCACCATCTACGTTTAAACCACGTTTACTTGTAGATATGGTTGCATTTATCATAATGTATTTCATACGGGGTTCAAACAAACAGCTGACATTTCTCCGTTTCAACCGAGTATCTGCATACGAGCCATAATGCTAACCATAAAGAAAAGATAGAGTACCGTAATAATAATAATATCGAGTGACCTGGCTGGCTCAGGTATGGTGTCAGAGTTTTCAGGTCGCAAATGATCAATTTCAGGGCCTCTGACATGACCTAACGACTGTACTGTAAGTTACTTGTATCAGTTGTCTCTGGTTCAACGCTGAACCATGTTTACTTGTAGATATGGTTACATTTAACATAATGTGTTTCATTCGGGGTTTAAACGGACAGCTGACATTACTCCGTTTAAGCCGAGTATCTGCAGCCTAAAGATAGGCGCACACAGATCGTCATCGGACGGACGGCACGCATCGGACGGATCTGACGATTAGATTTGATGCATTGTTTTCAATTGGAGTGCGCATACCTATCCGCATCGTATAGGCATGCGCACTCCAATTAAAAACAACGCATCAAATTTAATCGTCCGATGCGTGCCGTCCGTCCGATGACGATCTGTGTGCGCCTATCTTTAGGCTGCAGTTTGCACAGTGCCAGTTTAAACTAAATTCCATTTTGAACTTGATTGAATATTTATCAGGTCCCGTTTCTTATAGTTCGTGTAGTTGATTTTGAGCTCCAGCCACCAGCTAATTAAATTCAGTTTAAGCTTTGATTGTGCAAGCGGCCCCAAGTCGTTTTCAATTGGACTAATCATGAAAAATATTCATCTCCATTTTCTTAAGATAGTTTGTTTCTAGATCATTATTTTGATAGTTGTAGCTTACCTGTTTGGACATCTTGTACCCCGCATCTTCCTATTAGAAGGAGTGAAACCAAGCTCAGAGATAGTGCCAGTAACCAGACCCGTGTCAGCAACCGAAGCATAGTTTTCCACTGAAAATAATAAGAACAAATTATTATTATCTTAATATATTATACTAGTAGTTCTGTGAACAGTAGACCTCACGCAGTATTCTCATCCACAAGTACCTGATTGAAACTATAGACCTTATGGAAATAAAGCAATAGACTGGCTTCTCTACACATCTGCGTGTAATCACTTGTCAGCTGATTTATGATGAATTTATTCTACAGTCTGATTTTTACTCTAATATTGGCGTATGAAGGAGGCTCCTTTTTCCTTTTACATTATCCTTGGAATGCAATATTTCCAAAAACCTTGTATATCGACGCGCAATTAAGAAAGGAACATAGCTGTCAAATTTCATGAAAATCTATTACCGCGTTTCGCCGTAAATGCGCAACATATAAACATATGAACATTTAAACATTAAGAGAAATGCCAAACCGTCGACTTGAATCTTAGAGCTCACTTCGTTCGGTCAATAACTATCTATCAGTCTGCTGTTATCTATGTAGCCATACATCTATATTGTCTAATTGAATACTATTGACTTATATGATCCTTTGAAAAATATGATCGTGTTGAATGCATTTCAATCTTCTTCTTCTTCTTCCTTTTACGGTTAAGGCATCATTGCCTGTTCCGAGCCTCATCGTCTCTATAATCGGACCATATTTTTCTTGGACGTCCTCTAATGTCGTATGCATTTCAATATTATTATTAATAAAGTGACTGTAGTGAAGACAAGTTATCGAGCCAACAGCCAACATTCTAATGAATGTGTACACATACATGGAACTGTTGCTGAAACCCAGTTTCCATTCTTGCAATTCGCAATATTACAACAAAACGACGAACTGCGCTATCTTGTTGAACAAATCGTTAATTTATATTGAAGCTGCAAATGACGAAAATTCACAGCCAATACGGCTTGTTGCCTCGAAAAACCCACCTCAAATTTTACAATATAATTGTCGTCTATTATTTCTATTTCGGCGCTATAACTACATGAAATTGGGTGAAATGACAACATAGACACTTACTTAGCACTAGCGTGAGACTTTGCTTTAGAGACCTCGAACACTATAAAAATGACCAAAATTCACTTATTTTTGGGTATTTTCGGAAATCTGACCTACGACTTAGATACATAGGAAGTTATAATACAGAGACGAAAGCTATTATACTGATACAATTGCAGAGCAAGCCCTTATCTTATCCAGAGGAACTCAAATACTATAAATTTAAATTGAAGCAAGAAATTAATGCGAGTTGTGCTGTTGATATCATAAATACTATTGAAAATAAGAAATTTCTCTTCTCCCTAAAGACAGTTCCCTATCCATTTAATTGCGAACAAATGGATAAAAATGACCAAAACTCACTTATTTTTTGGTATTTTCGGAAATCTGACTTATGATTCATCATTTATATACATAATCTATATAATAAGAGAGAGTAGGGTTGTGTTTGTTCGTTTGTTCGTGTGTTCGCATCAAAACATGTCAACTTGTGGATTGCATACCGAAAAAACGGGAATGATTTAGATCTCCAAATTTTGCACATAGATTCTAAAAATATCAATCTCGTGCACCTGGAAGCCCAAATTTTAATTTTCCTTCTAGATTTTTCAGAATTAATGTTTAAATTTCATTAATGGTGCATTCGATTTCATTAAAAAATCACCAAATCATATGGTCGAAATTAAAAAAGAACATCTGTTTCTATATTGCTTTCTACCTGAAAAACATAGTTTTGAAACTTCGTTTTCCTGATGCAATGTTTAGGCCTACACGTGGCATGGATTATTAATTTTTCAGCTAGAACAATTTTTGAGACAAATGCTAAATAAACGTCTTCAGTTTCATCAATGCTGTATCGGCAATATGAAAACGCATGCAGTTAATGTCTTTCAATGAAGGTGTTGTTATTTACATAAATAAATTATATTCTTCCATTTTTATTTAATTAAAATTTCAAAATTATTCGAGCCCTGATAGAATGACTGACTCACTGTACATAGGCCTATTTTGAATTCTTCTAGATTTCATTACGTCAAGTTTAAAGAAAGAACCTTGCGAAGCACGGGTTACCTGCTAGTAAGTTATACAGGAAGACAGAAGCTATTATATTAATACAATTGCAGAGCAAGCACATTTCGTATTCGGAAAAGAGATATGAGAAAAGAGATTCTTATAGAGATCGTTAAGAGAATAGAAAACACAAGAAATACTGGAGTACTAAGAGCAATCGGAAATATAGCAGATTATCCTGGATGCGATTGCTCACACCTTTCATCTCTCTTGCACAAGAGCTATGAGTTCAGGAACAAGAAGAGTTTTTTAAATATTAGGAGTCACAAAGAAATGACTTTATACAGAACTGCGCTTCAAAAGTGGGATGATTCAAAATTTAAAAAATTTATACTCTACTCAGACTTTTTACTGGTGAATTGGAAAAAGTGTTAGGTGTTTTTTCATCCAAGACTATCATAGAGACAATGACAAGTTATAATGACAGATTACAATGACAAAGCAGTTTATCCTATTATTTTGTCAACGAAGCAATTTCTGCATATTTATATCTGGTTATTTATGTTCAACGGATCTCCAAAACAAAACGGCTCTAACGATTATCACTAAATATGGAACATAGTAGGTTTATGATATGAAATTTCGATTGCAATAGGTCTCATCCTTGGGAAAACTCGCTGAACGACATTAAAAGGATAATTCATCCTTGACTGAAACAGCTGAGACTTTCGTCGTCTGTGGATAGTAAAAAGTGAGCTAGTGATTCTGTGGAAAATCAAAATATCGCATCCCCGAAATTCATAAGATGTCGTATAGCAAGCTGTGAAATATAAACACGATAATTTTAGAGAATTGTGTTCTGTTTATCAATAAATGAAAATAACGAGCGAAGCTCGGTGCCCCGATATTTCTGTATTAACCCTGAAGAGACACACTGGGGTGTTTCACACCCCAGGGATTTTTTTCTGTTCTGCAGTTGACAATATCAAACAGATGGGAATTTATGCCCAGTCTGAATTCGGTTTGTAGTATTGTCAACTACTCTCCACCACTTCCAATCAGTAATAGTATTCTACAAGGTCACCAGCTCATCTTGTTCTTCGTTTGGGGTGTCTACAACCCCAGAGTGTCTTTTACGTAGGACTTTCATCAAACACTTTTATTACAAAGATTTACTTGTATTGTCACTACAAATGCATAGTGTTGGAGCTCCTAATCCGGTTTGAACGAATGGCTTGATCATTGCCAATGACAACTTCATAAAAAGCTCGCGTCTCTTCATTTTATTGTTTTGAATCTCAAGTTGTAGAGAATCATAGCATTTATTCCAATCTGATCCATCATCCCATACCACATGATGGATCAGATTGGAATAAATGCTATGATTACAACTTGAGATTCAAAACAATAAAATGAAGAGACGTGAGTTTTTGATTAAGTTGTCATTGGCAATGATCAAGCCATTCGTTCAACCGGATTAGGAGCTCCAACACTTAGGCATGTTCCACGTACTTCTAAAATTAGTATAAATATTGATAAGCAGTGCTTTACTTTTGATTTCTGTATGCACTTAGAACAAAAATGATCAAGAAATGATGAAGTATGGTCTAAGTACTTGTTTTTTCATATTTTTCAAAGAAAAATGCAAAATTGAATTGGGGTGTTCAACACCCTAGTGTGTCTACTGTGTTAGCATGAAGTAAGTGTGTCTCTGTAGGGATTCTGTAATAATATTTGACTCGGTATGCCCCCAGACACGAAAGAATAAGAATACCATAGAGGAAAGATAACATAAAGAACATAAATGACCTATACCATCTTCTTATATGCTATCTGTTTCCTATGGTACTACCTGAAGAGAAACCATAAATTATTGGGGTTAGCAGTCGGTAACGTAGAAATATATATAGCATCTTAAAGATGCTGGAAGATGGTGGAAGAATCAGTGAGGCCATACGTACGACTAGGGAGGTACTTCTAGATATTTATAACTGACGGGCGCAGATATCGGCGTGATAATGGGCCAGCACTCATGTCGTCACGGCACGGTCTGCCTCCGCTTATAACTCACTGAAACTCACGTCGTCACGGCGTGGCCTGCCATCGCTTATAACTCACTCAAATGAGATTTCAGATGTGCATCCTTTCCAACCTTCTCTTCACTCAACAAATCATTCGAAATTGGTACTTCTTGAGAGCCGTCCTTTATTATTTCCTGCTTGCATCGTACCTTATCACATGCCTTCGACAGTCCACTCCTTCGCACCACTTTTGGTACTTCAAATACAAGTGAAAGAAAATGTTTCTCTATAATTTGAGTTTTTCTCTGAAGTGATTTACATTGCTCTCAAGCTTACTTGACTTCAAGCTTTGTATAAAATGAATGTTAAATCAGTTCACTTGTATTTAATGTAAAATCATTTCACTTCACTTTTATTGTATGGGTTACTTTATTAAAATGATTAAAAACAATATTGAAACATGGAGTACCCTTTTGAATGAAAAAGACTAAGAAATTGTCAAAAAACCACTGATTTATTGATAATTAGAAAGACCGGTTTCGGTTATTACACCATTGTCAATCTCTGATAAACTAAAACTAAATACAAGAGCAGCAGAATTTATGCTAGTAGGCGAGTACTGCTATTGGTCGAGGGCATGAACGCCTGCCATTGGCCTAGCTAGACAGTCTCCTCCCCCTCAACGGTGTGACAAAATGGCGGCTTAAGCAACAATCGCCATGATAATAAAATTTACTTTTTAGTACAAAATAAGAACCAAGAAAACAAATGTGAAATGTTTGTTTTATTATCTTTCACATTTGTTTTCTTGGTTCTTATTTTGTACTAAAAAGTAAATTTTATTATCATGGCGATTGTTGCTTAAGCCGCCATTTTGTCACACCGTTGAGGGGGAGGAGACTGTCTAGCTAGGCCAATGGCAGGCGTTCATGCCCTCGACCAATAGCAGTACTCGCCTACTAGTATAAATTCTGCTGCTCTTGTATTTAGTTTTAGTTTATCAGAGATTGATAATGGTGTAATAACCGAAACCGGTCTTTCTAATTATCAATAAATCAGTGGTTTTTTGACAATTTCTTAGTCTTTTTCATTCAATATGAATAATTTCCACAATATCAACTTCTCAACTACACAAAAAGTGAGTACCCTTTTATTTGAAACATTTAAAACTTTAAAACATCTCAAACAACTAGTTTCGGCTACAGTAACTATATTACCCACAGTATGGCCATTGACTGTCACGCTTTCGATTGGTTAGCTCGGTCACATGGTACAAATCCGCCATTAAGATTCCAAACAAACTTTCAAGTCCTATCTTATAGCATTGGACATTTGGAGCTTATCACTTATTTCCGATTGGAAACATATTATGAACTTAAGATGAGTTTGATGTATCATTTTCGAAGAGAAATTGATTTTACTTTAATATAGACAAAAAAGATAACTTTAAAAAACACTAATAACGCTTAAAACATCAATTTTCCTTCCCACGGACTCCTCGCGGACCACTTCTAGAGCTTTCACGGACAACTTATTGGGAACCAGTGATCTATATGAATATATAGAAAGATAAATTTCAATTTTGTGTATTTCCTCATCCAATTTATTGGATCGAACTTCAAATAATCCTATTTCAAAATATTTTTGTGGCTCAATTGAATGTGTTCTATATGAATATGTAGAAAGATAAATTTCAATTTTGTGTATTTCCTCATCCCATTTATTGGATCGAACTTCAAATAATCCAATTTCAAAATATTTTTGTGGCTCATTTTATGAAACATTTAGCCACTAGCCGTCAGGCTCGCTTCGCTCGCCTTATTCTTGATCGTCCAAAAATGAGATCAGTGGGCTCGTTTCGCTAGCCAGCATTTTTCATTTGAGCATGCTTCATTCTATCAGAAAGTCAAAGTACTGAGAAAACGCAGAAAAGCTGAGAAAAACATTGGAAAAACGCAGATTTTAATCGTATCTTTGACGTTATTGCAAATTCCTCCTAACACATTATTACACCCTAGCTGAGCTTCTGTACTAAATTTGAACATTCTCTGTTCATTTGTTCTCGATAAAGCTGAGAAAAACGCTGGAAAAACGCAGATTTTGGGCGTATCTTTGGAAATTTTTCCAAATCCGTTCTTAGTCCGCCTCTAAAGGGCCAACTGAACATACCTACTAAATTTGAACGTTTTTGGTCCGGTAAATTTTTAGTTCTGCGAGTGAGTGAGTCAGTCAGTCAGTCAGTGAGTGACGTTTGGCTTCTATATACGAATAGATGATTAAGTGCTGATTAAAGACGTCTTGACTTCTCTGATTGATTCTCTCTAGTACTGCTGAGTACCCTACACATAACATGTTGGTACAATAGCTACTGATATGATTTTCGAGTTGCATCAACACAAGATTAGAAATATCACTAAATATAAACAATAATTGTTATGTGTGTTATTTTTCAATGTCTTACATGTTTATTGAATTCATCGAGTAGTACTATGGCTAGAATAATTGGCTCTTTCAGAGTTTATATTCAATGTTGTGCTTTACAATATTTTTGTCAGACTTATTGGCTGAATAAAACAAACTATTTAAATGTTATGGAATCTATTATGATGAGAATTCCATCATGCTTCTAGAAATAGATATGAGAACTTTATTATTTGTCAATGGAACAAAATTTATTACAATATCATGACACATTTCAAAAGTTTTATGGTATTTTTTTTGGAAATTCAGCTTTCAGGTTACGTTACCTACCTTTCATTTTTACTGTTATCTACGATTTACTATTTCAAGTTCCAAAACTATATTGGGAATATAGAAAAAACATGAAAGAAATTATATCGAAGGTTATAATCACAAAAATATACTTTAATAAATAAAAGCAAGCGATTCCACTTATAATCCCATATAAACTCCATTGTAAAATTCAAAAATTTGGAATCTTCATGGCGGCGGCGGGGAAAAAATCCAATGGCCATACTGTGTGTAATATAGTTACTGTAGTTCGGCCTACTTTGGCCATTTTCAAGTTGAAAAAAATACAATTTTCTATTAAAATTAATGTATTTTGAAAACTTGAAGTTGAGAAGAATAAGAACTTCGTTTTTTAGACTCCAAAAATTCAGTTGACTGATCAACAAATCATTTCAGCTAGGTGGTGTTTCTAGGTGGTCGATGCAACTTGTAACATCACGGGGCTTCGGTCTGGTGGAGTAAATATTTACCCTGAATAAATTTGAAATTTGATAAGGGAGCCTGGTAAATATTGTTCCAGGCTATATCATCATTTCGAACCAGGGTATGAATAGATTCATGATTCTCTGAGAATGTTGGATATTTTGTATAATGAGCTGATGCAGCCTGTTTTTGATCTTCAACATAATGTTCGCTTTACAGGAGTGATATAGTTCTTTGGAACACAGCAAATTTCAACCATTTTATTGTTAATTTATTGTTTCAATTGTATTCAATTGAGATGAATTTTAATATTATAATTTGTATTGTAATTGTTTTTGACGAATAAACTTTGATCTGATTTGATTTAGTACTGTCATCTGATAATGAGTTGTGTTTTTTTGTGGCTCAGAAGTTTTCAAAATGACACAAGAAACTTCTAGTTAGTGGTGATTATTTTTGTTCTCTATTTAGCTTTGAAACATAAACATTTCAGTTCAATTTCGTTTGTTTTGGAGCGGAAATAAACTCATACTTTCTTCAAGATCTCTTTTCCAAAGTTGTTTCAACACAACGTTAGTAGATAGATCTACTAGTTAGTTCTGTCTACTTACTTTGATTTCAACATTCAATGAAGCCAGTCAATTCAATATCGTATCAGATATCGTCTATAGAAGGCATTGACAAGACAGAGGATCGGCTACGTTGTTCTTCTATCTTTCTCCACTGCCATTGTAACGTGGACCTCACTATAGAAGTCAAAACATAACCGTATACTCTCTCGGAAACTTTCATTCATCAAAATACAGGAGAGAGACAGTTTTGGGTTATTATGCCTCTTCTTCTCTTCCATTCATATTATTTACTATTATTTGTCCTGTACTATCTGTCTGTACTATTTGTCTATCCTGGAAGAATTCCCGTTGTAGTCCAAAACTATAGACCTACAGGAAAAGAGATGCAGGAGACCAAGAAAGAGATGGGTACCGGAACAGGTTCATTAATAAACCTAATCCCTGAAGTGAAGATGATGACTATTATTTGTGATTGTCGATGAATAGAATAATTGATTTCTTCTTCTCGATGGCCCTACAGCCCAAATCGAGCCCTGACCTCCTCAATCCTGCCTCTCCAACCATCACGATTCCTTGCCTCCGTCCTCTTGCATCCTTTGAGACTCCATCCATCGGAATAATTGATTTACCATTTTTTTATATCGAGTTGTTTTTTGTTCGAAGTGAACTTTTTGATCTCCACATGATAAAAGCAAGAGGTTGGTAATACATGTGTATGAGAACGGGGAAATTGAGATTGCTTGAATAATGTAGGAGTACAATTTATTTGAGTCGCTCTTCCTGAGTCATCAATTCAGCACACATCCACAAGGATAAACTTTATCGGATTCAATTATAAAAAGTTCAAGAGGGGTTCCAACCGTGATTGAGTTTTCTGCTCCTTTGGCATTCACAGATAGTATTCCAATATCTACATTGCTCATTCACTGTGAAAGTATTTATTTTTGTTGCAAGGGAAGTGAATAATTTGATATTTGTTACAATTATATCGTGAGGTTTATACGGGCGGATAATCTCCATAGTCACCTTCTTCTATCAGTTCTGTCTGTTGAATCCAATTCACCAATCCTGTTTCTGACATCCAAGTTTCTTATCCTATCCATTCTTGACACATCACAACTCCTCCGCCAGGGCTCATCTCAATCGCATTGATTCCTTTTCGGTCCCTTCCGTCATATCCCAAGTTCTCTGAGCCATACAACAAAAGTGCTCTCTACAATTTGATGGTAAATTCGAATTTTCATCCTAATTGTGCTGTTCGTTCTATTGAATTTAATTATTTCTTTAATGTCTCTGGAGCTGTTCGACTCAGTGGTCGCGCTGATGAGCTATCGCTTAGATAAGTTAAGAATCATGCGCCTGCTACTCCCGTTGGAAGGGTGACCGCTTGAACTAATTCCTCTGAATATGATTCATGAGTTGTAAAATTGCTTCCTGGTCGTTGAGAATTCACCTAAAACTGTAGTTCTATTCATCTCTCATTATTTTCCGCCTCATTACCCACACACAAGCCAAAAGCTCATGTGGGCATCACTCTCATAAAAAACTATTGTCTATCGGGACCATCATTAGCGTCATTATAAGAGTTAATTATAGATGGAAATAAATTGGAAGTTGCATTTGTTCAAATGCTAATTAATGACTAATTATTATTAAACGAAAATCCACATTAAATGCTGTAAATCACCCCGAAGTCTTCTGCTGCTTCAAATATTGACAACAGGGTAAACAGCTAGATGGAAATCCGATGAGCGCTAATATACAATAGTTATTTGTGCAACTAGTGCGCAAAGTGACAGTTTGCTGCACCAAAGAAACGTTTACGCACGAGCCGTAGGCGAGGGCGGAATGGTTTCTTGAGTGCAGCAGAGGAACTTTGCGCACGTATTTCACATTAGATTTTTCCTACATTTACCATTGAATATGAGAAGTGGTTGATTGTGGGTAAAATGATGGCTGAAATCCATCAAATGTGTGTCTGTATGATTTTGTTTTTAATAACAACTTTAATTTATTTTAAACTTGATAATCCAATTGAAAATTGATAATCGATCATTTATTCAAATTAGAAATTGAATTGATTCAATTAATTTGGAAATTTGAATAATTTTGAGTAAATCTCAATTTCTAAATAATTTTTCAACCAATCAATTTATGAATGAAAAATATTATTTGAAATGATGATTAATAATATTCAAAATGTATAATTTAATGAGTTCTCATTTTGATTTATTTGAAAATCAGAAAAAATATAGATAGAACAAATTCGCATTAAAAATACACGCCAACAATGTCAACAGCTGATTGGGATGGCTGCAAGATAATACGCAAAGTATTAAGAGTACGCAAAGTAATACTTTGCGCACTAGAGCGGAAGAAGTGATTCTTTGCGTTCTGTAATCAGTGCAGGAATTGTCACTTTTCAAGGTAACTGTAGGAAAAAATTATTGTCACCGGGCTGTTTGCTGTAGCAGAAGTCTTCGGGGTGATTCACAGCATTTAGTTGGGATTTTCGTTTGATAATAATTATAAGAGTTAAGAGTCAATTAGCCTCAGAAAAAGCCGTAAATTATCATAGACCTTCTAGAAATAAACAAACACATTCGGTTTTCTGAGAATCTCAATGCACATTTCCAGTCATTGTGGGAGTTGATGAAAATGTTTGCCTTTATTCCCACAGTTTCTCCGGCTTAGGCCGAAAGGTTTAATTGAAAGATCGTCCTGCAAATATTCAGATATGCTTTAATGAAGAGAATTGAAAAAAGCTTAGAGTGGAAAGGTATCGGATGGCTGTTCTCCCATTGTAAAAAATGGAGGAAGGCCGGAACACCAGAAACGAGAGCTTATTTACGGCAAATTGTAACACCCGCTGTAGCCTGATGGAGAGAATGGAGAATGCATGGCCAGTGATAAGCCCACCTAATGGAGCTTACCTCCTCGACATC